>RPFO01001598.1:0-160000 GCA_009746045.1 Mesostigma viride | reverse complement strand
TTGTGATTTTGTTGATGCCAACGGCCGTTGGACTTGTAAAATTAACTACTGTTCTTGCTGAAAAGTATGGGTAATTTGCAAAAGCAGTGGCCACTTGATACGTTGCGATTTACTTTATGCCAACGGCCGTTGGACTTGTAAAATCAGTTACCATCATTGCCGATACGTTGTGATTTACTTGATGCCAACGGCCGTTGGACCTAAAAAAGAAACGTTAGTCTTGCCCAATTTTTTTTTTGCGTTTCATTTATTATATGGCAGTTATATTACCCGTTGCATTACGTGTTTACCTCTCCTTGTCATTTATGTAATGCCAACGGCCGTTGGCGTTGAAAAATAAAATTATACTCTGGCTTGTGAATTAATCTTTTCCTAGACTTGCTTAGTCTTAAGGTACTAGTTTATTTACTTACATCGGTTGTTGTGCCAGTTGTGCTTCACGTGCAGTTTTTTTCAATGGAGAAAAACACAGACGTTTCGGAGGCGAAACAGGAGAGAGAGGCAGTTGAAGGGGGGGGGCAAAAAAATGCCAGCCGAAGTTGTTAGAGCGATTGAGGAGTTTTGGGCTACGTACGAGGTATCAATGCCACCTACGACTGTGATGAAAAAAGATGGTGTAAAAGATGAAGTGGACGAAATGCCGGCCTTAATTTCCGACGATGAAGGGGATGGTGTCAACTTCTTTATTCAAGCGGGCAACAAACGTAAACTGGAAGACAAAAAGTAGTGCGACCTAAGAAATGTATTAAATGTATTTGCCTTTAATGAAATCATTTTCTCACGGAGGTTGGTGTCAAGGACCCAACTGTTGTTTTAAAAATTCAATAAATTAGGCAAGCAGACTAACGGGAAAACGCGTTTTGTTGGCCGGGATGTAAATTTTTTGGTTCGTTTTTTTCTTGAAAAAGATGGAGTGCGAGATCGTCAATCAAGTGTTCGGAAGCGTCATGCAAAAAGTTTACAAGCAAGTTCGCTTTCTGTCGCGCAACATATTTCAGCAAGTTAGCCTTGCGCAGGAGAGGACAGGCCGCCACTTGGCCGTTTTATTGATGTTTGATTCGTTCAGCCTAATGGAGAGGGTGATGAACGCCCAGCTGGCTGATATGCACTTCCTCGTGCAAGAGGGGGTTTTCAAACCTTTGTTGGATGAAAGAGTGCCAATAAACCCAAGGAATGAGTTCCGCCTTCTGGTGTCGAACATTACCAAGGGGCCCAAGGAAGACTTGGGGGAACAGGAAGGGGCTCAGTTGGGTTGCAACTAATCGCGCCCATTTTACCCGAATGTGACGTTTTCGGCGCGCGTGAGGGCTGATGCGTGTGTAGGGGCAGCAGAACCACTCAACATGATCTTTCGCTTGCTCCATGACCCGATCGTGAGGGATGGAGAAAGGGTTTTTCTAAGTGGTATGCGGAAGTGCTCCAACTTGAAGTGTGATTGTGAACGAGGGCCTCAGAAGTTGTGTAGGGGATGTAGGGATGCCAGATATTGCAGTGAGGAGTGCCAACGTGCTGACTGGAGTAGGCATAAGGATAGATGCGAAGGTCTGAGGCTAGCAAAGGAGGCGCTGGCCCCGTTCAAGTGGGGGTTCAGCCCGACCACCCTATTGGATGGCAGAAGGAAAATTTTATTCCAATTTATTTTGTAAGTTATTGACTAAAATGCTTTTTACAGCATTTCACCACACAAATCCGGACTTTTTTCTGTCTATGAAGCAGACCCAAAATGCATGGTGCAAAAGACTTCCAACCTCAAAAGCATTTTACCACTTCACAGTTCCAGTTTTTATCTTCATCTATGAGGCACAGCCCAAGTGCATGGTGAAAGAGAATTGTGGGTGAGACCCCCATCTGCCATCCAATAGGATGGTCGGGTTGAACCCACAGTAACACGCAGCCAGCGCCTCCCTTGCTAGCCGCAGACCTTCACACCTATCCTTATGCCTACTACAGTCAGCACGCTGGCACTCCTCACTGTAATATCTGGCATCCCTACATCGCCTACACAACTTCTGGGGCCCCCTTTCACAATCACACCCCAAGTTGGAGCACTTAAGCATACTTGTTACGAAAACCCTTTCTCCATTTCCATCCCTCAAGATCGGCTCAAGTCGAAACCGAAAATCCACTGTGCGTGAATTTTTCTTTTTTATCTTTATTACAATCCTATGTCTACTGCCCCTACACACGCATCAGCCCTCACGCGCGCCGAGAACGTCACATTCGGGTAAAATGGGCGCGAGTAGTTGCAACCCAACAGAGCCCCTTCCTCTTCCCCCAACTCTTCCTTGGGCCCCTTGGTAACGTACAACACCGAAAGGCGGAATTCGTTCCTTGGGTCTATTGGCACTCTTTCATCCAGCAAAGGCTTAAAAAAACCCTCTTGCACGAGGTAGTGCATATCAGCCAGTTGGGCGTTCATCACCCTCTCCATTAGGATGAACGAATCAAACATCAATACAATTGCCAAGTGGCGGCCTGTCCTCTCCTGCGCAAGGCTAACTTGCTCAAATATGTTGCGCGACAGAAAGCGAACTTGCTTGTAAACTTTTTGCATGATGCTTCCGAACACTTGATTGACGATCTCGCACTCCATCTTTTTCAGGAAAAAAAGTAACCAAAAAATTTACATCCCGGCCAACAAAATGCGTTTTCCCGTTAGTCTGCTTGCCTAATTTATTGAATTTTTAAAACAACAGTTGGGTCCTTGACACCAACCTCTGTGAGAAAATGATTTCATTAAAGGCAAATACATTTAATACATTTCTTAGGTCGCACTACTTTTTGTCTTCCAGTTTACGTTTGTTGCCCACTTGAATAAAGAAGTTGACACCATCCCCTTCATCGTCGGAAATTAAGGCCGGCATTTCGTCCACTTCAAATTTTTACAACATCTTTTTTCATCACAGCCGTAGGTGGCATTGATACCTCGTACGTAGCCCAAAACTCCTCAATCGCTCTAACAACTTCGGCTGGCATTTTTTTGCCCCCCCCTTCAACTGCCTCTCTCTCCTGTTTCGCCTCCGAAACGTCTATGTTTTTCTCCATTGAAAAAAACTGCATGTGAAGCACAACTGGCACAACAACCGATGTAAGTAAATAAACTAGTACCTTAAGACTAAGAAAGTCTAGGGAAAGATTAATTCACAAGCCAAATATGCGCGACAAAAAGCGAACTTTCTCGAATACGTTTTCCATGACGCGGCCAAACACTTCATTGACGGCGTCGGACTCCATCTATTTCAGAAAAAAAAAAAAAACGAACGAAAAAATTTACATCCCGGCCTACAGAAATGCATTTTCCCGTAAGTCTGCCCCTCAGAAAAAAAAAAAAAAGGATAAACGTAAGGAAATATGCAAACGTGAGAATAGGTTTCCAATCCCTAACGGCCTCTGGGTCACTAAATGACAAATGTTGTTGTTGAACCCACTCGTATAATACCAAAAGAAATTTCTTTTAATACAAATGGAGAAACAAAGGAAAATTTTATTACGGCCGTTGGCATCAAATAAATCACAAGCAGATGCAACGGCCCCTCCATTTAACAAATTACCCACCACTCTTGAGCCACACTAGTAATGTTTTACAAGGTCCAACGACCGTTGGCATCAAATAAATCACAACCAGAGGTCACCCCATTTAACAAAATACCCACAACTTTTTAACCGCTATGTAACTGTTTTTCGAGGTCCAACTGCCGTTGGCATCCAAAAAATACCGCAATTTCTTTTTATGTCAAAGTGAAATAATGGTGGCAGTTGACAGAATTAGAGATAATTGACATATTAAAACAAACATTAGCAACGCAACAATTGATGTATTTGAGAAAAAATTGGCAAATTTCATTTAATATTAGAATTCAAAATGTATTAATGAAATTTATGTTTCAGCATTCAACCTCGTCAGAATCCTCATCCAACCACAACATCACCTCCCCTTCCCCTCCCCCCTCCCCCTCCCCCCCTCCCCTCCCCCTCCCCCCCCCCCTCCCCCTCCCCTCCCCCTCCCCCTCCCCCCCCCCCCCCCCCTCCCCCCCTCCCCCTCCCCCCCCCCTCCCCCTCCCCCTCCCCCTCCCCTCCCCTCCCCCCCCTCCCCCTCCCCCTCCCCCTCCCCCTCCCCCTCCCCCTCCCCCTCCCCCTCCCCCTCCCCCTCCCCTCCCCTCCCCCTCCCCCTCCCCTCCCCCTCCCCCCCTTCCCCTTCCCCTTCCCCTTCCCCGTCCCCTTCCCCCTCCCCTCCCCTCCACGTACCTCCCCATGACACAGCGCGCACGCCTCCTCCTCGGCCTCGCTCTCGTCCTCCTCCATCGCCACCGCAGTGGACACCAACGCGACGCCACCACCGGTAGCGTCGCCGCCTGCCTGGCAGCCCTCTTGGCCGCTCATGACAGCATCCCCTGCGCCAGTGGCCGTTGATCCATTTGCGCAATGCACGGCCGGCTCCCCCACGAGCCCTTCTAAAGCTGGCGACGGACCAGGGCTGATCCCTGACTCCGCCTCGCTCAGGGTGTTGTTCGAGCTGTCCCCCCGCACCTGGAACAGCGCCAGGGGTGTCGACCGGTCGGAGCTGTCGGCCGCGGTGGCCGAGGAGGGCGTGGCCCAATCCCCACGGGCCGTGTGCGTGGCTCGTCCGGTGCTGGGGCTATCCAAGTTGCACAGGTCACCGCGGGAGGACACGGGGCTGATGGACGCAAAGCGGCTCTGCCTGGTGGGATGGAAACGCAGGCAGAGGGGGGGGGGCGCAGGCAGGATGTGGGCAGTGGGGAAAATGGGAGGGATGTGATAAGATACATGCGGCAGGGCACTCAGCCATGATGGCTGCCTTGTGACAAACTCGGATTGAATCGAAATCTGTTGAAAAATGAATAAGTTGTTCCACAGAAACAATACTACCCCCCCCCACACCTGGCGGCAAACTCCGCCATGATCGCGGCCTTGCGGTCGAGCGCCTGCTGCCTCCAAGAGGACGGTGTGGCACTCGACGAGGTGGGGGAGGCGTCCGAGGCCGAACGGGGTGGGCGCGGCTCCTGAGGCACGAACCGCACGGTAAAGGGACGCCGCAGAAAGGAAAGAAACCACGGGGTGGGCAGACAGAGGAAAGTACTCCGTCATTCATATGCAGGGTGAAATGATTCAAGTGCTAGACTCACCGTGGCCCCGTGCTCCTATCCTACGCCTGTATATATAGTGCTCCTATCCTACGCTTGTGTATATATAGTGCTCCTATCCTACGCCTGTATATATAGTGCTCCTATCCTACACCTGTATATATAGTGCTCCTATCCTACGCCTGTATATACAGTGCTCCTATCCTACGCCTGTATATATATATAGCGCTCCTATCCTACGCTTGTGTATATATAGTCTGATTTGGCACGCCGCAAAGGTGAAAACCATTTGCGTTCAGTGCCGGTCCGCGGAAAACGCGATCTGCAAATGAATCCAGGCCGGAATCGAACTGGGGACCTCTCGCACACACTTTTGCTGACTATAGAACGGACGTCTCCTTGATCCTGAGGCATCGCCAACTGACACCTACAGTCCAACCGCAAAAGTTCTCCTTTCCGGGGAGTGATGCAAGCCATTCGGATTTTGTACTAGATAAATCATTCGAGATCTGTGTGTGTAGGAGTACTACACACGTGTCCACTCGAGATATATAGTGCTCCATTCCTACGCCTGTATATATATAAATTAAAAATATAATTACTTACAGCAGAGTGAAATCACTCAAACCAAAGCAAACGCCCAGCTATAAACCTACATACAGAGCCATGTCAAAGCTGTATATATATAGTGCTCCTATCCTACGCCTGTATATATAGTGCTCCTATCCTACGCCTGTATATATAGTGCTCCTATCCTACGCCTGTATACATAGTGCTCCTGTCCTACGCTTGTGTAGATATAGTGCTCCTGTCCTACGCCTGTATATATATAGTGCCCCTATCCTACGCCTGTGTGCGTACAGCGGTCCTGTCCTCTGTGTGTACAGCGCTCCTGTCCTGTGTGTGAACAACGCTCCTATCCTACGCTTGTGTAGATATAGTGCTCCTGTCCTACGCCTGTATATATAGTGCTCATATCCTACGCTTGTGTATATATAGTGCTCCTGTCCTACGCCTGTATATATAGTGCTCCTATCCTACGCCTGTATATATAGTGCTCCTATCCTACGCCTGTATATATATAGTGCTCCTGTCCTACGCCTGTATGTATAGCATAACTGCGCCTGTCTCTTGCGCTCACCCCGTATGGTACCCCGTGCGATGGCGAACGTGTTGTCTCGCCGCATTCGGGTCACCTTTATTGTGGCCCAGGCGGCTTAGAGCTACTCAGAGCCCTCCGGGGGGCTGGCAGCGCTGGTGACTGCCTTAAGTTGTCTGCTGGATACTGGCTAGTGATGGATAGTTTATTCCATATAGTATCATATATATACTGTAATTTAGTAATTGTTGTATGATTCGCGTGTTCCTTTCTTGCGCTTTCATTGTGTTGCCCGTCTCATTCCTGTCACTTCCATTAACATAGACATATACATTAAATGGAAATTATATGTCGTGTGATCACAGACTGCTAATACTACTAGATGTTCTCATTTGAGCCGATTCACTATGAGTAGTAGAAACGCCCTGCTCCTCCAGCCTTACCCACATCAAACACCCTGCCCCTCCGGCTGCCAGCATTACCTACATCAAACGCCCTGCCCCTCAGGTTGCCAGCATTACCCATGCCAAACGCCTGCCTCACCTCGGACGAGTCCCGGCTGCCGCTGGGCCCCCGGCTGGTGTGCATGCCCCGGGGGGGCAGCCTGCGCGCGATGGACACGTGGAGGCCCCTGACAGGGAGCATCACGTCGTCGAACATATCCCCCTGCTCACTCTCGCCACTGTCGCTGGCGTCTGCCCCAGCCTTGGTGGGGGGGTCGGGTTCCCTGTCACGCCAGGACGCTTGGAGGGAGGTAATGCGCGCCAGCATGCGGCCCGTGACGCGCTTGATGCCTGGGAAGGGGGGGCCAACCAGCCCACGTGGGTCAAGTCAGCCCACGAGGGTGGGGGGAAGTAGAAATGGTGAACACAGACAAGAAAAAGCAGCAGGGTTTCCGCATGGTGATTTGTCAGGCCAACATGGACAGCAGGGGTGCTATGGCGCCTTTTGGATACCCAGAGGGCAGAGAGCCATCCATCATCGATCTTCACAAGGACTAATAGTAGAATCCCACAACTAACTCCGAACAGCACACGATTCCTGGGACATCCAAATCCAGAACGTGGAGAGTTGCAAATAACGCTTGCCTTGGGGAAACGTGTGCGCGATGTTGAATGCAAGCAATACAAGAAGGCGTTCCTTACATGCAAGTAGAATCCCCCTGTATCCTATTCTACATATACTACGCTCAACTATTCTCCTTCACAGTTGTCTATAATACTTTACCCTATGATGCTCTATCATTCTATTTTACTCTAGTTCATCATTAATTTCTTTATTTTTTCCAACCCTAATGATACTGTATTTTAGTTTTTCGGCAACCTTTGTGCTCCGTGTCGCGCTCCAACCGCTGCAGCGCCTCCAGCAGAGACTCGCACCGGTCGCCGCCCCCTCGTTGTCCTTGACCCGCCTGGTCCACCGAGTCCCCTTGTGCCCTCGTCATAGGGACCTGGTCCTGCGCACTGGGGTTGACCGACGCGACCAGCGGCTTGAGGCTCACCAGCAGCGACAGCGGGCAGTCCTGCAGGGCCGCCTCACTCATGACCGCCTCCCACGTGAGCTCCAGGGGGGCGCTGGTGCAGCTGCACGCGCCACGCGGGGCGTCCGTGGCCGCTGGTCCCCTCGCTGGGCTGGTCCCTTGCCAATCCGACACCTTGGTGGAATCGGGTCCAGCAAGCGAAGCGGCCTCCGGTGCAGTCCCCTGGCTGCACTTGGGGCAGGCGCGGCGCCACAGGGAGGACGGGCGCGTGGTCTTGCCGCCGTCTGCCGATAGGAGCCTGGGGATGGGCAGAGGTGGCAAGTTGGAAAGGGGGGGGGGGGGGGGGAGTCTTGGCGTTGTAAGGTTGCAGTAAGCAAGTGGCAATCGGTGTGCACCCCCTTCCTTGCAACCCATGCAGGCAGTTGATCAACAAAGCAGTAAGTTTATTGTTTTGTGCTGGACTGGTATTCTTTGGAAAGCAAGGAAAAAACTCAATCCAGAACAAGACGCCGCCGTAAAGTGCACACCCGATTCAACAAGCGTCTTTCTGCCATGACGCAGTTCATATGCGTGCTATGATGGGCTACTTCCCATTTTCCTCCCCCTAAACCTTGCACCAGATTCCCAGGCAGAGATTGAGGCAGAGAACATCACATCCCACAGGCACGCTATGGCTTGGCAGCCGGCGCGCCGAACAGACCAGAACTGCTCATCCACGCAGGTTCAGCGATGCAGCATCAGGATCAAATCAACAGTGTTCAGAGTTTGCGGGAGCCATAGTTCATTATAACCTGTGCAATGCAGGGGGCATGCGTAATCGGTGATTCAGAGTCTACAACTGGGTGCAGGGGGCATTACAACTGGGCCCCGGCACCCAGTCGTAGCCTCTGACTTGCTAACGTGTGGGCGGGTTCGGAGGGCTGGGCTGGGCTTCACCTGTACAAGCTCCCCGCTTCTCCAGAGCGATTGCAAAGGCCATACCTCAAAATACAGAAAATATAATCACAACCATAAAAAAAAAATTCCAAATAAACCTTAATCCAACCATACTCTAAAGGGATGAACAAGCATGACAGTAGTACATTAATAGTAGGCACTCTGGCAAGTGAATCCGTATGTGCCATACAACTCCGCCAGCATATGTCGCAGTGGTCATGCTATGGATACGAGACATCTATGTCCGGATTTGCTTTATGCAAAATATTATAATACGACTCCCCCCTCTTGCAGGCACAACTCCATGAGGTGGACTTTGTCGACGATGATGCCTCTAGCTTGTGGCAATGCAAGCATGAATAGACTAGGACATACCTCTCCTCCTCGTGCAGGGACAGCTCCATCAGGTGCAGTGTGTCGACGATAATATTCTCCGACGCGTCACCGTCCAGCGCCGAAAGCCACGCCTCACTGTCGTACTCGTGGACCACCCGGTAGAAGAGCCGGCGGCACGCCTGAAACAACGAACAGATAATGGGAATGATGATGTTGATTCATACAATTGTGTCAATCCATGGGCTATTGAGAGTAGCATATGTAACGAAAGCATGGGCACGAGACCACAAACACAGGAATGCGAAATCGGGCGCAAATTTCATTAGCTACACGGCGATGCTTGGTTTCTCTTTTGTGTTTTGTGGAAGAATCCAAAAATCTTGCGAGTCCAAATTTAAAAAGAAAACTTTATAATAAAGCCCGTCTTTCTTTTTTTGTAAAATCCTCAATATACCGCATGAAGATTGTTAAAAAAATTTCCAGCAATGATGTTCACTTGGGGTGCTCATATAAACCGCGGCAAGGGCAGAATAAAGAAGACAACCAGAATTGGCCCAAAATTGGCTCTGCCCTAGTACGCAAGCACACCATAGGGGGGAAAATGCTGGACACTTAGCAGGAAAACGAGCTGTTTGCCAGAAAAAGCTCCGCAAAATCGCTTCTCGCCACCGATCCTATCCTAGCGAGCTAACAACTAAAAAGGAAACCACTTGGTAAATGAAAGTGCTCTCACACCCACCTGGGTGCGCAGCAGGGAGGGCAGCGAAGTCAACGGCTCGGGCGCTGGGATGGGCGGCCGGAACGCCCATACCTGGTCCAGCTTGCCCAGGGATTCGGCGCGCTCCTGGGAAAGAAAGGGGCGGGGGGGGGGGGGGCGGGGAATGGGCGCGCAGGATCCATGCCGTGCTTGAGGCACCGACAGCTTGAGGCACCAACATACCAGGCTGTACTCGCATCTGCCGCTCCCAGCATCCATGGGGGAAAAAATAAAAGGAATGCCTGAGATAAGCAGCTGATACATATCTACGGTTATGCCTGGCCTCCGCAGCCGCCAAGGCTGACCACGGGTGAAAGGGGCTTCGGGAATCCAGATGGCAGCTTCTATACTGTCCATGGGAAGAATTGGAACGTTACCTGGCCCCCGCACATTCATCTTCCATGCATGGCCCATTTGTGAAAACATGCCATATGCCACTCGCGATACCACAAAATCAATTACATTTGTTACACCAGAAAATCAAAGTTACAAGCATGTGCAGTCTTTCATTCCAATTCGTGCAACCACTGCTGATCACGCAGCCAAACCAATGAGGAAACCTTCCCAATAAGCACCCAGCGTGCCAATTACCCAGCCAACACGATGTAGGTTTGTGTGTCATTCAACAGCCCCCTTCAGGCAGCGCAGACCTGCATGGCGAGGCTCACAAGATTAGGCTCCAAAGATTAGGCTCCTAAGACTAGGCTCCGAAGACTTCACCACGCATGCACGCCGTGCGACAGCATCTTGCCTGCACTTCGTCGATGTGCCGGTTGGAGAAGTGGAGGAAGTAGCGGTCAAACTCGTCCCAGCACTCGGGCTTGAGCACGTAGCACCCTTGCTCTTGCAGCTGCGATCCAGCACAAGGGGTGTGCGTCACACAGGAAGGGCGGCATAAGGGGGAAGCAGGCAGCGGCCAGGCCAGGGTAGGGTAGGGATGAGCCACTGCGTGATCTTTGCGTACACTCAAACAGCAAAACAAGCACCAAAGAACCATCTTCTGTCAAAGTGGACGCAGACGCAACAAAAGTGTAGGTATATGCAACAGAGAGGAATCCGACATTGTAGGCATCAGGAGAATGGCATGTTATGCAGTGAAGGGCTGAAGATGCTAAGATGTCCATTACCAAGTTACACAGCCAAATCAAAAGCTCTACAATCAATCGCCACATGGCTCATGGTACGGCACGCCTGGTACCGACCTGTGGGTGCTTGAAGTCCGCCACCTGGGACAGGATGTCGTCAAACTGTGGGTGGCCGACCAGGCTGTAGGACGCGGTGGCCTGCAGCACTGAGTAGCTCTGCTGGCCAAGGCACAGCCACTGGATCAGCTCATAGCGGATCTGGGCCTCCTGCAAGGTGGCAAAGTCGATGCAAATTAAGGGAACCGAGCGCACAGGTATGCGAGAGGGGGACGAGCCAAGGCCAAAACAGAACAGAGCCAACGCCCAACCAGATGGCAAGGTGGATCAGAGGAAGGGAGGCAAACGATGAGGTAGGTGAGCGCGCAAGGAGCCTATGTAAAATAGATGACAGATTAGGTGCGACACCAAGGTAAGGTGGACCACCCATGCTGAGGTGGGTGGGAGGGGGATACCTGCACTTGACCGCCTGGGTGGCTAGAACAACCGCCCCCCGTTCTTAGTCGAAGGCTTCCAGGTTCACGCGACGACATCCATCCCGTACTCATAACAAGTGCAAGTGCACACGCGCCGGCGCTGGCAGCGACACCTAGTTCTGAAAGAACATAATTACAAAGGACATTACCATCAACGCGACAACCTGACGTACCATTGGAGTCTCAACCATGTGCCATGGCCTCCAGTTAATGGCACCCGGCTCATCATTTATTTAGTGCTAATAAATAGGAACCTGCAGCGTGCCACACCAGAATCTGCTCCTTGTACCACAACCTGCTCGTCTAAATCCCAGTATGCCATGTACTAGTCTCAATACGAGATTGCTACACTTTAGTCTGAATACGAGTGTGCTACCTACCAGTCTAAATACGAGTGCGCTCCCTACTAGTCTAAATACGAGTGCGCTCCCTACTAGTCTAAATACGAGTGCGCTACCTACTAGTCTAAATACGAGTGCGCTACCTACTAGTCTAAATACGAGTGCGCTACCTACCAGTCTAGACGCGAGTATGCCACCCACTAGTTGCGAGCATACCAGCGTGCTGCCCCACATACCGGCGACATGCCCAGGTTGGCACGCGCGCGCAGAAGCCACACGAGCAGCCGCAGCATCTCAGGGAGATACGTGACGGCGCCAGGAGCGCCCACCGCGACCCGACCCGCCGCAAACGCCCCGGTGCCAAACCGCTTCGTCAGCAGCGCGACCGGGCCATCCCTATCCGGCGCCATCATCGCGGCGCACACCTGGAGGAGGAGCACGTCCATGGCCATGGCGCGGTCGTGCCATAGGTTGGACCGGTAGGAGCGCTCCATGCGGACAATGCTGTCGCCGTTACGCACCCACTCGCGGCAGCGCACCTCGCCCAGCCACACAAACAGGCGCAGCGGCTCCTCCATGAGGAGGGGAAGCGCGGGGCGCACGTGTGGGGGGATCACGCCCTCGAGGGGGTGGGCTGGGCTGGGTTTGCAGGGTTGCTTCTGGGTGTCGTCTTGGTGGCGGATGTGGGCTGGGGCCTGGTGGCTGGTTTGCATCGGCGCCTGTGATTGGGGCTGCCACTGGGATGCCCGTTGGGGTTGGGATGGGGAGGAGATGGCCGCAGGGCCCTGTTGGCAGGAGGCAGCTGTCGTCGAGTCCTTTGCTTCGAGCGTCAGCAGCCGCGCGACGAGGTAGGCCAGCAGCCTTTGCACGGGCAGGTGCAGCTCCACGGTCGCGTTGTGTGCTGGCAGACGCGCGCGGGCGGCGAGTGCGCGCTCCACCGCAGCGGGAGCTGCGGGCGCCGACGTCGTGTGGGTGTTCTGAGGGGGGCAAGCAGAAGCGGCAATCGCAGCAACAGCCGCAGCAGCGCCAATGGCAGCAACAGTGCCAATACCAGCAACAGCAATGGCAGCAGCAGCGGCGTCGGCGTCGGTGGTGGCAGCCGATGGGTGATGGAAAGACGCGGGGATGAGCACTGGCGAGACCTAACATGTTGGCCAACGGGAAATGGCAGTTTGTCAGCACACATGGGGAAGACAGCATTATGGCGGCACCACAAGTGCTAATCCATAAACTACTACCACAGAAGTAAGGAACTATCCTACCATCGCACCATCGCACCATCGCACGTGAATAGCTCTAGTTTTCTCAACATATGCGTGTGATGCATACTGCCGCTGCCGCAAACAGGGCCTGAGCCTTTACCCCTATGATACATAGAACGCCTCCGTACTCCTGCCCCCGTAAAGAACTCGATCCACCCAGCGGGACGGTCTAGCTAGGGAACCCACAGCTGCTGACCCAGCCAAGCTACTACAGCTACCACGTAATCTCAATGAAATGGACTGCATCGCCACACCAATGCATCATTGCCATGCCATGCCATGCCATGCCATGCCATGCCATGCGCCACCCCGCCCCGCCCCGCCCCGCCCCGCCCCGCCCCGCCCCGCCCCGCCCCGCCCCGCCCCGCCCCGCCCCGCCCCGCCCCGCCCCGCCCCGCCCCGCCCCGCCCCGCCCCGCCCCGCCCCGCCCCGCCCCGCCCCGCCCCGCCCCGCCCCGCCCCGCCCCGCCCCGCCCCGCCCCGCCCCGCCCCGCCCCGCCCCGCCCCGCCCCGCCCCGCCCCACCCCGCCCTGCCCCGCCCCGCCCCGCCCCGCCCCACGATGCCGTGGAGGTGATCGCCTTTCCCTTTACCGGCATACCCCTTCTGTGGGGTCCACGCGCGATGCTATCCCATGCACACAAGAAGAGGAGCATGGCCACACGGCAGGCCACATCCCGACAACAAACCACGATGCGTACCCTCACGCGACACCCTTTGGTTTCCGACCTCGTTGCCATCACCTCGTTTTCCCCTCACCGTGGTGAGCAGGTTGGTGAGGAAGTTGACCGTGAGCGTGCACCACCGCGCGATCGCATCCCTCAACTCTGGGTCATGGCCGACCGGCTCAAAGAAACACCCTTTGCAGGTGCTGCTCGCCTGGGCATTGCCCGCGTTGGCATCGCCACCGCCACCGCCCTCCTCCTTGCCACAGCGGCTCTCCTCCTTGCGTGCGCGCGCCAGCAGCTGCACGAGGAAGAGCAAGGAGGAAGACTCGAGGGCGAGGGGCGCATACCAGGATACGTCCTCGTACTCCACGTGCACGTCCGTCTTGCGCTTGTGAGGGTTCTGCGCGCACACGTCACGTGTGTGTGGCAATCATGCATTCACTACAAGATCACGTGTGTGTGGCAATCATGCATTCACTACAAGATTTCTCTTAGGCATTAAAATTTCTCACACGCTTTGACAGAATGTATGATTAGAACGAATTGCGTGGGCTCTGAGCGCCGCCGTCACGCAAGTTTTTTTTATCGAAAAAATGTGAGCGGCTCTATTTGCCATCGGACTTGTCGGCAGACGCAATCATGGCGCGCTGTGAAGGTTTTTCTTCACAGCATGTGCGCCACCATCGGCAACGAACGCCTGGTTGTAATCGTTGCACTGAAAAGAGCATGCATTTAACAGTCCTGCGATGCATGCGGGGTACATCGCCGGGCGCACGCATCCATAGGAGGTGGCCCAGGCGCACATCGCCGGGCGCATGCATCCATAGAAGGTGGCCCAGGCGCACATCGCCGGGCGCATGCATCCATAGGAGGTGGCCCAGGCGCACATCGCCGGGCGCATGCATCCATAGGAGGTGGCCCAGGCGCACATCGCCGGGCGCATGCATCCATAGGAGGTGGCCCAGGCGCACATCGCCGGGCGCATGCATCCATAGGAGGTGGCCCAGGCGCACATCGCCGGGCGCATGCATCCATAGGTGGCGGCCCAGGCGCACATCGCCGGGCGCACGCATCCATAGGAGGTGGCCCAGGCGCACATCGCCGGGCGCATGCATCCATAGGAGGTGGCCCAGGCGCACATCGCCGGGCGCATGCATCCATAGGAGGTGGCCCAGGCGCACATCGCCGGGCGCATGCATCCATAGGAGGTGGCCCAGGCGCACATCGCCGGGCGCATGCATCCATAGGAGGTGGCCCAGGCGCACATCGCCGGGCGCATGCATCCATAGGAGGTGGCCCAGGCGCACATCGCCGGGCGCATGCATCCATAGGAGGTGGCCCAGGCGCACATCGCCGGGCGCATGCATCCATAGGAGGTGGCCCAGGCGCACATCGCCGGGCGCATGCATCCATAGGAGGTGGCCCAGGCGCACATCGCCGGGCGCATGCATCCATAGGAGGTGGCCCAGGCGCACATCGCCGGGCGCATGCATCCATAGGAGGTGGCCCAGGCGCACGTGCGGGCGATATGATTCAGCCGGTAGGCGACAATGCGAAAAAATGGTCACACTACTCAAAGGTTTACCTGGCTTTAACATGCCCTGATTGACTTATCTTCACCAGGCAACCTTACTTTCATCATACTCTCAGCCCTTGCTGATGACTATTGAGTCCCGAAGTAAGCCCCCCCCCCCCCCCCGTTTTTCAGCAATGCAGCCGGCAGAAAGCCCCGGCCGGCCTGCATGCCTTTCTAAGCGGGCACCGGTCTGTATGGTGACCAGGAAGGGGAGGATGGGCAGCGCACCTGTATGGTGGACAGGATGGTGAGGATGGGCAGCAGGCCGTCCTGCGCATGGATGAGGATGTGCCTGGCAACCGTGGGGTGGCGTGTGATAGTGCGCAGGTCGCCCACGATGCAGAAGAAGAGCTGCGAGCAAAACGAGGACCCGGGAATGAAGAGGAGGTTATCGGTATCGAGACACCCATGGTGCAGAAGAGGAGCTGCGATCATGTGAACACAACCGTGTGCAGACAAGCAACGAGCATAACCAGGACGCAACCATGAATGGGACGATTACGGCATCCATGCACTCACGACGCAGAAAAGCGAGAAGGGCAGGATCAAACCCCAGCCCCGGGTGGGCTCTGCTGCTGACAGCACCATAGGAAAAGGAGAGCGGCTTAGCCGACATCGGCATGCACTAGGGGGAGGATCACGACAAAAATGTGCGGGTTTCACTACCTTCTGCTCCACCAGCCGGTTGTGCATGTCCACCAGCCGGCTGCTCATGCTGATGTTGTCCATGAACCTGGGCGGGGAGGGGGGCGGGGAGGGGGGCGGGGAGGGGGACGCGACGGGATTTGGTGGGGTAAAAATAATGCAGGTAGGTGCCAGTTTCGCTAGCTCATGGGGAGCATGGAACTGCAGGGCCGGTAACAAAAGCAAACCAAGCAGTGGATGCTTCTCACTTACTGAAGCGTAATGAATGAAACGGGTTTGAAAAAGGTGCATAAGTTCAGAGGGCGACAGGGATCGGACAGCACAGGGGAACCAGGAACAAACAGGAAGAAGTGACCCATCAAGGCCACCTGACCAAGTTCCCTTTACAAAGGAGCAATGGGTGCATGGCGCAGGGGGCGCGCATCCGGTCCTAGCTCGTACAGGCAATCACAGATGAGGGCACGTCAGCGCACGCGTCCTGTGTGTCTTTGCGCATTCTCTTCAGTTGAGCTGTGTTCTAAAACAGAGTATGCGAGCGATTCATATCGTGGTGAAAGGGGCTTGATGTCCAGAGCAGATGCCTGTGCAGTCAGTGCACAGATAGCCGGGGGAGCTGGCAGGGGCGGACGGGCAGGAAGGCCACAATTGCAGACCACACAACAAGTGCAGACGACACAACATGTGACAGTCAAAAGCTGGAATCCAATTCTAGCGGGGTTGGGCTACCCTGCAAGGCATCCCCAGATACTAGGCGACCACAACACACTAGGCGCCCAAGGAACTCTTTACCTGTCATGAAATTTGCCTGCTCTTGACTCGAGAGCCCCCCTGTTTTTCACTTGAAGTTAGTCCTAAATAGCACTGATACGCCCAATAACCCTGAATAGCCTTGAAACCCGAAGATAGCCCTACATAGCCCTAATTAGCCATAGATAGCCCTAAAGAACCTTGAACAGCCATGTATAGCCCTGATTAGCCCTACATTGGCCCTGGCAAGTGTCGAGGAACCCAAAAGAGCCCTCGACAGCGAAGTGCTTTCTGCTCACCACCGCTTGGCGTGGGTCACCACGGTGCTGAGCGCGCTGACGAGAGTTTGGAAGAGGCCAGCTCGGACCAGCTCATACGTGAAGTCATCGGTATTGAACACTTGCACCGTCACTGCACGGGGAAGGAAGAGGGCGCAGACAGCCAGTCATGGTTCATAAGCAGAAATAGGAAGGGACCAGTCCCGGGGTTGGGGGGACTCAAGGAACGAGAAATTGCTAGGTCATAAAATCTTCAGTCCACGTTGTTGCCAGGTGCAGGAACCTTAGGAGCTGTGGCTGCGGAAGCGGCTGTGGCTGTGGCTGCAAATGTAGATAATCAGAATGCCAATTCGAATGAATGCAGATGCAAGTCCACTTCACAGGAAGCCAGCGCATTAGACCAGTATGGACCTGCCATAATTACTCCTATACTTGTAAACAACATTTGGACATGTCTACATAGTTTGACTCCCCCCCCACCAAGGAAGTTACACGAATGAATGAACGGATGAATGGATGGATGAATGAGTCTAAGTTGAGCCACAGTGGCCGGCACTTATATGGGCACATATATCAATTTATTTATTTGTTTTTTTATATTAAGTTTCGATTGATGGTAAGACGCAGCAGGCGCGCGCACTTACAGCGGTCCATGCACTTTGCGATGGCAGCCACCGCCTCGGATGATGGCTGCCGCAGCGCGCTCTCCACCAGGTGCACGTAGTGGTGGACCAGCAGAAGCGTGAAGGGGCGGCGGAACGCCACGTTGTGCAGCATGCGCAGGAACAGGGTGATGGTCTGCGCGCCACGGGGCGGCAGGGCGCGGGGCGAGTCCGCAGGGAAGCCATTGGGAGACAACGCAGAAACAATTAGAACATTAAACAAATGGATGGATGGATGGATGGACGGACGGGCGGGCGGGCGGGCGGGCGGGCGGGCGGGCGGGCGGGCGGCGGGCGGGCGGGCGGCGGGCGGGCGGGCGGGCGGGCGGGCGGGCGGGCGGGCGGCGGCGGGCGGGCGGGCGGGCGGGCGGGCGGGCGGGCGGGCGGCGGGCGGGCGGGCGGGCGGGCGGGCGGGCGGGCGGGCGGGCGGGGGGGTGGACGGACAGACGGGTGGGTGGGTCCATTAATAAAAGACAGCCTGCTGACAAGCGATGGGAATAGGAGGGGAGTTAGAATGCGACACGGAGCACATAAAAAGACGTGCAAAAGGATGTTGTGTAAGAAAAGTGCTGGTCGATTGTTTAAACATATTCAGAGAGTAAAGAATGCTGAATGCATTCAAGTGCAGCCGCAAGACACCCCCAAGCTCTTCAGACGAGAGGGAAGGCCACACAGTATAACTGTGTTTAATTTTTATCAGAATTTGAACTTGAGGCACAACGCTTCCATTCTTAAACTTTTCTGACAGAATGCTCGGTTTAGTGCGAGTAGCCAAGAAGTCCAGGAAAAAAAATTAGAAATCGTGTCCTCTCAAACACACCATTGTGAAGAATGAGCCCTTAACCCGGCACATTGACAGAAAGAGCGGGGACAGAGTAAGTCCCTAGGTGCGTACCTGGTGCAGAGTGTCTGATACGTAGTATATTTATATATAAAGTTTTCCAAGGACCTTCACAGGTAACATGTTTGTAATCGAGGGCCGCATACCTTGTGCAGGAAGTCGGGCGGGAAGTACGGGAACCACTCCAAGATGCAGTGGAGCACACAGCCCGTGTTGATCTGGTGCACCGGTGGGGTTGGGCGGGAGGGTTGCATTCATAGGGGGGGCATGGGAGGGGGGGGCAGATGGGGTGGGTGGGATTTGTGCACGCATGCAGTTGGCAGGGGGGGGAAGGGAGTAACCGGCAGGCACACAGGCACGTATGCCGCACAGTTTTTTGCAACAGAGACCAAGTGAAGAAGCACACGCGCGATGCCAAAGTACAATTCTATGCTCGAAAGCTCAGTCCAGAAATGACAAACAGATGACAGAGGTCAAGGTGAGCCTGTGGGAATACTGCATGAGACATGAGCACATTCTTATGAACAGAAGCGCGCGCACAGACAGCATCCATCGAACAAATCACTCAGTCCCTAAAATGATACACGCCGCTGAACAAGCCCCCAAATTTTCCAAAAGCTTCTGACACGAGATGCCCTCAGCTCAAAATCCAGATGATATATGAATCATCGAGTCATGGCGTGGCCAGGAGATTCCTGCTGGCCTCCTCACCTGCACGCCTGCCCAGGGCTCGGTCCCTGGCACATCGCTGGCCACAGGGCCCTCGGCCTGTGCTTCCAAAGCAGGCGAAGAAGCAGGCGCAGCAGTCGGGGGCAGAGAAGCGGTTCCAGTGTTGTGGCCCGCACATGTGTCCCACAGGACCTCGCGGCAGAGAATGTTGCGGAACGCGGGGGACCGGCAGAGCTGGAAAAAAAAAATACAATAGCCACAATAATAGGGGCAGGGCCGGGCAAATGCAGAAACGATGCCATGGCACCACGGACCGTGCCAAACATAGTAACATACGAACAGAAAGAGAAGTGACACGGTACAAGATTCATTTTAGATAGCGAAAAATTTTAGATAGCAGTAGGAGGTTTGTCACCGCGAGCCAGAACAGAACCGTGGGCGGCATCATACAGGCACAAGGACCGCGACCACCAGGATGCGTGTAAAGTAGTCATACCATAAGAACATGAACATACCACAAGAACATGAACATACCATAAGAACATGAACATACCATAAGAACATGAACATACCACAAGAACATGATCATACCATAAGAACATGAACATACCATAAGAACATGAACATACCATAAGAACATGAACATACCACAAGAACATGATCATACCATAAGAACATGAACATACCATAAGAACATGAACATACATACCATAAGAACATGAACATACCATAAGATCATGAACATACCATAAGAACATGAACATACCATAAGAACATGAACATACCATAAGAACATGAACATACCATAAGAACATGAACAGCACGCGGGAGTATACGCTGCGTAGATGCGCAGAGGGCAGCGGCTGGGCCTACAGGGTGGAAGGATCGGGGAGAGAGGAGACGGGTTGCTCAGGAAAACAGACAAGAGAAACTGCGATGATGCCTGTAATGGGACACCTGTATAAGAACACGCCCTACGTTGAGGCTATCGTGTGCTGTCACTTGTATTGGTACATGTGCTATCACATTGCTAGATACGTAAGGTTCACACAACTCCTCAGATAACGAAACGATCTCCCGCGCCCTGTACCATCACTGTACACCATCACTCCACACCATCACCCTGTATACATATTACATGATGCCGACGGATCAGGAGATCCCTGTAGCCGCGAAATCATGCAACAGGTCCTGTGTTCGAGTCCGGTATGGTACAAAACCATTTCACATATTACATGATAACATTGCAAAGGCACATACCTCCTCAAACAAGGACATGATCTCCAGCGCAACCACTCTACACTGCCACATTTTATACTGCATCAAATTACAACAATTATCCATAAACAATTATCAAATTATAACAATTACCCGTACGGCCGTGCCATCACCTGTCACCATCAGCCGGTATCTCCACCCTATACACCATAAAACTGTGGTGTCGCTAATACACTGTACCTCCTCAAACCAGGATATGATCTCCAGAGCGGCACTCGCTGCGGGCGACAGGACGGTGCCGCGGGCGGGCGGTGCCGGCTGCGAGAACAACACCGGGTTCTCCCCCACCAGCTTGCGGATGAAGCCCATGAGGAGGGCCATGACCAGGCGCACTGGGGGGGGCAGGTGTAAGGGGGTGGGGGGGGGGGAGGGGTGGAATGGGGGGGGGGGGGTGCGGATGGGGCCAGCAAAAGGGGGGAGGACCAGGGAATGGAGAGGCAAATGAAGTCAGAAGGGAAGGATTCCCCTAAAATGGCCTGTCAACCAGACCTCATGATTACCCTCGATGGGCCTGTCGACCCTGCCTCAAATTTACCCTAAACGGGCCTCTCCACCCTTGCTCGTAATTACCCTAAAAGGGCCTGTCGACCCAGTCTGATGCATCACCCACGCTCCACTTTTGCGCTCACCCATGTCCACCGCCACGCCGCGCACGGATTCGGGGAGCTGCTCTTCCGCGGACGACGACTCGGGCGCCATGTGGCGCGGGCAGAAGCTGTGTAGAGGGGTGGGAGGGGGTGGGGTGGAGAGGGGATGGGGTGGGAGTGGGGGGGCGAGGGTGGGGATGGGGTCAGCGGGTTGGCCCAGCCCCCGGGGTGGCGGCCACCGGGCGGCCAAGACGGATACCCTCGCATGAGGAACAAGCCCCTGAGGAACCTCGATGGATTGCAATACATGGCATGCAACAGAAATCGAATTCCACAACAGGTGGTTGGATAAGCTGGCAGGGATTTGCGAGGCGGTGCAATGTTGGATTAAGAATGCTGACCTGATGCCCACCCCCCAAACGAGCCCTTGATGAAACGGAAACCAGGAATCCACCGGTACGTCTGGACACCACCCATGTAGGAAAAACTACAGATAAGAACTAGTGGCCGATTAGTACTTGCGACTTTTTTGCGCTTGTCTGTATGTTTTCTATGATCCATTCCCCGGTCGAGGTTCTCTCGATCTTGTATCAATAGTGCACGTATCAAAGCCGCATGACGGCAGAACCATGCGCGCACGCACCCGCTCTCCTTCCACGCGTCGGCATCCCCGCAGTCGCAGCAGCCGCCGGCCTCGCTCCGGTACATCACTGGGGGGAGGAGGAGGAGGAGGAGGAGGAGGAGGAGGAGGAGGAGGAGGAGGAGGAGGAGGAGGAGGAGGAGGAGGAGGAGGAGGAGGAGGAGGAGGAGGAGGAGGAGGAGGAGGAGGAGGAGGAGGAGGAGGAGGAGGAGGAGGAGGAGGAGGAGGAGGAGGAGGAGGAGGAGGAGGAGGAGGAGGAGGAGGAGGGGAGGGGAGGAGGAGGAGGAGGAGGAGGAGGAGGAGGAGGAGGAGGAGGAGGAGGAGGAGGAGGAGGAGGAGGAGGAGGAGGAGGAGGAGGAGGAGGAGGAGGAGGAGGAGGAGGAGGAGGAGGAGGAGGAGGAGGAGGAGGAGGAGGAGGAGGAGGAGGAGGAGGAGGAGGAGGAGGAGGAGGAACCCAGGGGCGTGCATGTGAGAAGAAGGTCCACACTTCCATCAGAAGTTGAGAAGAAAAAAAAAAGAATAAGTCAAGCAGCAATCAGTCTAGTTGCATTGTAGGATGTGGGATATATTGCCTGAAGGCTGGACTACGTGAAGGGACGCAAGGAAACAGTGCAACAAAAGATTCCTTCCTACGAGTGATTAACGAGTGGTAAGACGGGAGATTGACGGGAGGGCTTTGGTGGTGGTGAGTACCAGGAAACTCCCCTGCAAGCCTCTTTCCTGCCACAGTACCACTGGTCCCGTATCGCACAACTTGACAGCCTTGCCCTGACGATACCACGAGTGCGGTCAAGCCACATTCCAGCACATAGACGTCAGGCAAGGAGGTAGGGAGAGGGAAAAAGGGCAGGTTGGAGATGATTCTGAGGTGTTGCTTGGGTGCCACGGAAAAGAATTATGCGTACCAAGAAAAAGCATCAGACATATCTCAAGAAAAGTATCTCAAAACAAATCATCAGACATTGCCTTTGAAATCCCAACGAGGACAGCAATTCAGAAAGTCAGATATTGTGGCAATTCTTGATCCAAACACGTGGCAGACATGAAACATTGCCAACATGTTGGCCTCGTTCCTGGAACGCTTGGCAAAGCTGCTCATCCTCACCGTAATCGTGATGTTGATGGTTTCCGGCAATGAAGCAGGCCTTGCAGATGGCACTGCAGAATAAGGAAAGGAGAATTCAGGTAGCAAGGTTCCAAGGATGGTGAGGCAGGAGACAGTTTAGAAACGTTCAGCGCTGCAGCATCCAGAGTATAGGAAAGTCACTGGCAAACAAGAAGTATAATTCACACTGATTACTTGGCAGGCAGCCGCATTTCTTGAAAAGAGAGGAAGGTAGGAAAGAAAACTACATTTTACAGTGTTGAGTACCAACCTGGCTTCATGCAGCTGGCAGGTACGGCACCGGTAAGCGAAGGTGCCGGCCATCCACACGGACGTGCATGATTGGCGAGGCGCGCTGGCCTCGGCATGATCCAAATACGCGGGGAAACCGCCAGGAAACCCGGCTGGGCAAATGAGAGTCTCGCAAGCAAGCAAGACCTTGGAAACGCCCTCGCTGCTTACCGTCGAGCCAGACACACCGCCAATAACCTGCTTTAAGTATTGCCTGTCCGCCATTCACGTTGTTTCTGTTTGCCACCAATTGGCTACATGCCAAGAAGAACTCGCAACGCCTGAAGATGATCGACGTTAAAAACCGCGTTGTATACTGTCAGCGCACATGGACATTGAAAGAGGCGTCCTAAGTCGGCTGATGTAGCCACGTACACCACGCATGTGCAAGCACCGGCTGCAAATTAGCCAACAACAAAGCGGTAGCATGGATCGCAGAGGGGCCAACGTCTTACGGGGACTCCCATGGCTTACATGCTCGTTTCCGTGTATCACAAGTGATAGCGGGCGAAAGGCGGGCAAAATTTTAATGTTTGGTTCCGCGCAATTTATCAAGCCATTAGTGATGGAAGCTGTAGACTTCGTGAAATTATTAGGTAGGACCATCAACTTGATCCGCAACGCGACCAGTGACACCACGTGGCAGATCTTCGCCAAACGGCGACGGACCGACCGCCCGACGGTGGAATTGCGTCAGCCGTCGTCCACCGCCGGCCTCACATCGCACGCCGGCACGCACAATGATTGGCATCGATTAGACTGGCATCAGTGGCATGTAAAGCGGTGTCGACCGTCAGAACAAGGGCCGATGGAAGAGACCAATACAGTCAGTAGAAAATACATACAGCAATTACCTCGAAAATGTGTTCGTAGAAACGGCCATGGAAAGAAACCGCGAGGGAATTTAGTGGCCTAGTTGAATTGGCTGGGTAGTGATATAGGAGCCATTACATAGATACCGGCATGAGCCTTTCCGCGAATTTAGTGGCGCTGACTTAGGACGCGGTAGACTACCGGATTTGAGTTGGACCGTTTAGAACCGTAAGTGCGTATGATGAAAAACTGGGAAAACGTGCTTGTTTAATACCTGCATCCTTGCCTTACATTAAATTACATCCATCGGTGTCCGCTACCCGCCTTCCAGACCTGTGAGAAAATGTCGGTTGCAGCCGGTGTCAGCAAGCCTAATGCGACAGAAAAGGAATTCAACAAGGGCGTTATCTCCACCGCCAAGGTCAAACGTTACTGGGCCGGGCGTGCGCCGGAATGGGCGGCAGAGGATCAAGCACCTGAGGACGTTGCCGCTAAGGATTTGACAGCCGCTCCAGGCAGGGCTGCGTTACCTCCTGCAGAAGATCGACGTTTGCAGCGTCTAGCTGAAGCTCGTCGAGACCGTGCAGAAGCGATAGCTCATCACCGTCAAATCCGTGCCGCCGAAGTAAGTTTTAGAATCTCAGACGTCAACGATTCCAGGGCTTGATTCTTACTCGCCCTTTCCGTTCGGCCTTTTCCTGGCTGGGGAGATTCTCCACGTCCATCATCTGCGTTTATGGAATACTCGGTTCACAGACCCTTGGCTTATCCTGTGTATAATTGGATTTCCTCTTCCCTCCTGTTTACGTCGCTGGTGTTCGTGGAATCCGCGTCACAGATCGTTGAGAGTGAGGAGGAGGAAGATGGCGAGATCCATGCACCGGCCGCCCGAGGGGGGAGGAGACACGAGCAGGGGAGCGATGACGAGGACGCAGATAGGCAAGGCGACGAGGATGATGAGGAGGACATCGATGAACGAAGAGCCCGGTTGAGGGAAAGGTACGCACAGGCGCATGTACCTGGATCCTGGATACCATCAACTCCTATCTTTACTCTTCGTGCTTCCTCCTCCCTGTGCGCCTGCCGTGTGCGCTGCACACCTTGAACATCCTAGTGCCTAGGTGGTAAGGGGGGTGGGGGAGGAGGTATCCTTCCGCTGTTGGGGAGTGGCCACTTTGGGGTGGCTGGAAGTATGCCTTGCTGCTCAGCAACCCATGGAGATTTCCGCCCAGGAATAGGGCATGTTGGACTGCCAATAAGAATGAACAACCATGTGGAGTTTGTGCTTCATTGTTGCTTTTTAGAGCAACAAGTTGTGCCACCTGACCATATGCGCCCCCCCAGCGGCACCTGTCTTGCCTCGTGCCTGCTGCGATCGACTGCTGCGTCCCCGCGGCACAGCCACATGGGTCCCTTACTAGCGGCACCACCCTGCACGTACTCGCTCTGGTCTTGCTTTGTCCGTTTTGTGCTCGCCTTGAGCACAGTGTCACCCTGCGCGCACGCCCTCACTCAAAGGCCCCACTATCAGCTTCCCTCGCTCTAAAAGTGGTCGCTTTGCCCAGTTCTAGCTCACCGCGCCCTTGCCTTCCCACAAGACACAAGCACCCGCAGGCCTTTCCGCATATTCATCGTATGCTTGCACTGCACCCCTCCCGGCTCGTGGAGGCCTCTGTGATGGCCAACGTGTGTCGTGACTTGTGTGTCATTGTCCGCTGGGTTTGGGCTTCCATCACCTTTTCAATTGGTTTGCATAAATACAAACATTTTTTCCGTACTCGTGGCGTGGCTCACATCTGCTGCGTGGTTACGTTTGCGTTGCTGCTGCTGCGGTTGACCTTCTTGCGGTTGTCCTCCTTGTCCTTGTCCTCGTTGTTGCGGTTGTTCTTGTTGTTCCTGTTGGTGTTGGTGGTGGTGGTGGTGCACCTCCTGCTGTCACCACGTGGCGGTCATCTCCCCAGCCTGCGGCAGCGCGCAGCCGAGGCGGAAGAGCTCGAGGAGGAGGAGGAGGAAGAGGTGGGCAGGTGTCAGGGTGTAATGGCTGGGGTGGAAATATAATTATGTCATTGTAGAGGCGCCCAGCTGCTAGGCACACGCTGGTGGAAACATAGCTCGTGGACGAGGAAAAGGCCGGTATGTATAGCTAGAGCTGTAATAGTTTTTGCATATCAACCAGGATCTCCAGGTGGCTGATTCTGAACTAGGTGTGTGGCGGTGGGGGCCAGGGGTTCAGGGTCCTGGTCAGGGGCATCGTGCCTCTTTTGGATGTCTATTATTGGCATGTTTTTGTCCATGAGTGCCCTCGGCTTGAGAGTTTTTACGTCGTGTAGCAACAAGCTTGCTTGTTGTTAATGTAGTCATGCCTACCTGTGTTTTCCACGCGACTAGATCCGCGGGTTCCTTATTATCGTGATGCGATGTTACCTTACTGCTAACTATAATATGAGACTGGCTGCATTGGTGTTGATGAAGCCATTGATTATCGCTCACGCAGAGATCAACCAATGATAAGCAAGAGGGAGGCGCAGTTTATGTTTGTGTGTATATGTCCCACTCCCCGTCTCCCCACCCCGCGCAGTACTAAATGTGTGGCCCTGTTTCTATCCCCCCCTTTCTACCCCCTTGCATATCCCGGCCGTATCTGGCCCTCCATTCCACACCCCAACCCTGCGAATTTGTCCTTGATCATTCACAAAGAGGGCAAGAAGTAGCCGTGCTAAGTTTTCTGTATTTAGAGAGCTAACTCTGTACCAGCAGTGCTAAATTTGCTTGCATTTAAAGTTTTTGTTCCTTATTCAACACTGCCAACACACGCCTTTGGTCACACGCTTCCTCTCATTTCGGTCGCACAGGAAGAGAGCAGCCACGTGCAGTGCTCGATGCATTTGTAGTAAACTGTTTATTCCCCCCTACCCCTCTCTCCCCCCCTACCCCTCCCCGGTTTTTATCCCCCTCCTCCCCCCCCCCCCCCCCCCCCCCCCCCCCCCCTCCGGTTCGCCAGAAAGAGAGCGGGTACGAGATGTGTAGCTCTTCTGTCCGCGCTTCACCCTGACCCACCGCTTGTGCCTGGTTCCCTGCCTTGTTTCTCTCCCTTGTTTATTAATAGGACATTGAGTTCGAGACATGGGAATGAATTTCCTTATCTTGACCCGCACACTTACCCACCCACCCTAGCGCCTCGTCCTTACCCCCGGGGCGGCTGCCAGGAGGAAAGCGAGTACGAGACGGACAGCGAGGACGAGGGCGGGCGCGCGCTGGTCAAGCCCGTCTTTGTCCCCAAGAAGGAGCGCGAGACAGTGGCCGAGCGGCAGGCGCTCGAGAGGGAGGAGGAGATGAGGAAGGAGGCGGAGCGGATACGCCTGGAGGAGAGGAAGGTGTGGTGGCGCATGGATAAATGATAGTCATAGTAATAGTAGTTGTACTACAGGTGGAGACGGGAAAGGAGGCAGAGCGGGTATGGCTGGACAAGGGGAAGGCGCGCTGGCTAGAGAACAATCGAGCATCGATTGTAATAATAACGCTTAACAATCATAACTGTACTAGTACTATACAGTAGTGGAGGAGATGCACAAGGAGGCCGCATGAATATGCTTGGAGCGAGAGGAAGGTGTGTGTGACTAACATATCGAATACACCCTAAAGCTGCGGACATACTGGTTATGCATGGACTTTAATAACATACCATAGGTGGCGGCAATAATGATGTCTAAAATCAAATCGCTTACAATACCATGCACCATGGGCTGCCTGCCCCGTGCCGTCTCCAACGGTGGGGGTGCTGTGTCCAACTTCCCTTTCTTTGCCGCTCCCCCCGGCACCTCCTGCCCCTGCGGACGCACGTATTTCCAATTGCCGTCATTTGTGTCCCTCCACCTGCCCATGCGGACGCACGTATTTCCAATTCCCCTCATTTGTGTCCCTCCACCTGCCCATGCGGACGCACGTATTTCCAATTCCCCTCATTTGTGTCCCTCCACCTGCCCATGCACCCACTGTTCTCATCCCCGCCCCCCGCCCCCCCCCCCCTTGCCTCTTTGGCCGCGGCCCCCCAGAAAGACACGCGCAAGCTCGTGGCAGAGAAGGTGCGCGTGGAGGCGGAGGCGGAGGCGGCGGCCGGCGACGAAAAGTTCTCCGACGTCGACACGGACGATGACGCGGATGAGGCCGCCGAGTACGAGGCGTGGAAGGGTCGTGAGATGACGCGCATCAAGCTGGAGCGGGAGATACGCGAGGCGTACGTGGTGGCGGGGGTTGCCGTAGAACACAGGATTCTCTTTTGCCGTAGAACACCATGCCATGTGGGTGCGCGTTGCCGTTGATCACTATAGGATCGTTGCCGTTGATCACTATAGGATCGTTGCCGTTGATCACTATAGGATCGTTGCCGTTGATCACTATAGGATCGTTGCCGTTGATCACTGTAGGATCGTTGCCGTTGATCACTATAGGATCGTTGCCGTTGATCACTACAGGATCGTTGCCGTTGATCACTATAGGATCGTTGCCGTTGATCACTATAGGATCGTTGCCGTTGATCACTACAGGATCGTTGCCGTTGATCACTATAGGATCGTTGCCGTTGATCACTATAGGATGCTTGGGTTATGTACCAATAGTAAGGGAGGCGTATGTGTGGGCAGATGTTGCCATTCCTTGCTGTGCTTGGGTTGTATGCCAGAACGTGTTGGGTTGTACAGTGCTGTGTGGTGGCAGATGTCACCATGTGGTACGGCACTGTTAGATCGCACCATACGGTGCTGGCGGCCATCACGCTACCATGCGGGAACCTGTGACTATACCTGTTTGATTCCTGTCTAGAGGACAAAACCGCTCTGGGGTGTTGTGGAACCTGCCGATCTATTTGGCCGTACTGGGGTATACAACGTCATGCTGGAACCTGTCAAGATGCTGTGCCTGGGACCCTCTATGTAGTCTGCAGCTGCTGAGACCTGAGGCAGTGCTGGGTTACGCGGTGCCATACTCGACCCCTGTCCCCACACCATGCAAGCACGCAGGTGCCGCGCTGAGCTCGAACCCTGTTGCAATACCGTGGTAGAACCGGCTGGACAACAACTAGGGAATCAACCCCTTTTGGGAGCCGTAGATGGTTTCCATTGTTTCCACCGTCTCCCCCCCATGCTCTCCTGCCTAGCCTTTCCTCCCCCTTGCCGTCTCGCTGCCCCCCGTGTGCCAGCTTGCATCAAACGGTTGGTCCTCTTGGCTTCTTGCCCCCATGCCCCGCTCCATCTGCCCATGCTTAGTGCTTCACCCCTCCTGCTCGTGGTTGCTATAACTTTTCCCCCCATTCGCACTTCCTGAACCTTTATCATTCTGTGCTCCCCTGGTGCCTCCGACGTGCCCTCCCAAGGGGGCCCCCTTCCACCCTCGCACCCTCGCACCCTCGCACCCTCGCACCCTTGCACCCTGGCACCCTCGCACCCTGGCCTCCTCGCACCCTCGCACCCTCGCACTCTCGCCCCCTCGCCCCCTGGCCCCTCGCCCCTCGCCCCTCGCCCCTCGCCCCTCGCCCCTCGCCCCTCGCCCCTCGCCCCTCGCCCCTCGCCCCTCGCCCCTCGCCCCTCGCCCCTCGCCCCTCGCCCCTCGCCCCTCGCCCCTCGCCCCTCGCCCCTCGCCCCTCGCCCCTCGCCCCTCGCCCCTCGCCCCTCGCCCCTCGCCCCTCGCCCCTGGCCCCTGGCCCCTGGCCCCCTGGCCCCCTGGCCCCCTGGCCCCCTGGCCCCCTGGCCCCCTGGCCTCCTCGCCCCCTCGGCCCCTCGCCCCCTCGCCCCCTCGCCCCCTCGCCCCCTCGCCCCCTCGCCCCCTCGCCCCCTCGCCCCCTCGCCCCCTCGCCTCCTCGCCCCCTCGCCCCCTCGCCCCCTCGCCTCCTCGCCCCCTCGCCCCCTCGCCCCCTCGCCCCCTCGCCCCCTCGCCCCCTCGCCCCCTCGCCCCCTCGCCCCCTCGCCCCCTCGCCCCCTCGCCCCCTCGCCTCCTCGCCCCCTCGCCCCCTCGCCCCTTCGCCCCCTTGCCCCCTTGCCCCCTCGCCCCTTTTCCCCCTCAACCCCTCTCCTTCTCGCCCCCTCGCCCCTGCCCTGTGGTTTTCCCGGGTCCTTGTGCAATTCTGTACCGTGCCATCTGCCAGTGCGGCGCGTGAGCGCAGCGAGAGTGCCAAGCTGAGCAAGATGACGGACGAAGAGCGGCGCGAGTACGAGCGGCAGGCCGCCAAGGCCGCGCCGGCGCCCGCCAAGGCGCCCAAGAAGAAGTGGAAGTTCCTCCAAAAGTACTACCACAAGGGTGCCTTCTTCCAGGAGGCGGAGGACACGCTGGCGCCGTCGCGCCGCAAGGAGGCAGACGCCATCTACCGGCAGGACTTCTCCGAGGCGACGCTCGAGGACAAGTTCGACAAGAGCATCCTGCCAAAGGTCATGCAGGTGCGGCACTTTGGTCGCTCGGGGCGTTCCAAGTGGACGCATCTGGTCGCGGAGGACACGACGCAGTGGGACAGCCCGTAAGTGGTGCTCTTCTTGTCTTTCCCTCGTTGTTCTTCGGGGGGGGGTGGCGGGGGGCCTTGGGGGCGTATGGTGGTTTGGGGGGTGGGGTGGGGGGGGGTCGGGGGGTCTATCGCACGCTGTGACCTGGTTCATGGTCATCTGTTGTCATTCAATCAGTGAATCGCGTCTTTCGTTGCTTTTACTTTTCCTGTTGAGGGAATCGCGCCGCGCTCTTTCGTTGCTGTTACTTTCACCGTTGAGGGAATCGCGCCGCGCTCTTTCGTTACTTGGTCACATGCTGCTGCTTAGCTTTCCGTAGTCGACTGCTAGTTCTTTTCTTTGGTCATGTCTCCTAAGCTATCCATTTTCAGTATGCTGGTGCTTAAGTAATTGTATGGCTGTTGGGATTGTTGTATCCACCGCTGCGATGTCGTACTGCTGGCGTTCGGCCACCGGGGTGATGGATGTTGTGATTCTTTTTACGCAGTCCGCGCTGCAAGGCTGGTCGTTGTCTTCTCAAACATCTTTCACAAACATGTTTTTAAAACGCGGCTTTCAAGGTCCGGCCCTTCTTTAGGTTCAGCCTTTTAAGGTTCCGCCCTTGGTTATGTCCCGCATCTCCAGGTTCATCCCGTTCTGCGCTGTGTTGATGGATGGGCTCAATGGTAACACGTGCTTGTTGTTCCTGTACACCGCGCATGGGTCGCTGCCAGGTGGGCGAGCAACGACCCGCTGCAGCTCAAGTACCAGCGAAAGATGGCGGGCATGGACCGGCCACTGGAGAAGCCGGGGCGTGCCAGTGGGAAGTAGGAGGAGGAGAGGGTACCGAGGGCCAGCGGCATGGTCCCCTTGCCCATGGGTTTCTATCGATGGTCGTGTCGGCTTGCAGGATGGCACAGCTGCTTATAACCTACTGGTGGGGCGATGGGGAAGTAACGGTGTGCTACATGGGTACGTAGCTGTGTTGTTTCTCTAGGCAAGCTCGCTGCATGTAACGCTATGGAGGCTTTTCATTTCGAATGGGGGGAAACGGGTACACTGATTACATTGAGAGCAACCGTATGGCTTGGTCTAACACCAATGTACCCAAACAGGTCCAAAAAGTGAGACAACTATTCCTGGACGCACGGCGGTGCAACGTCATGTGAGGACTACATAATTAATTAATTAATTAATTAATTAATTAATTAGGAACATATCTCCGTTGGGAGTACATGTAGCACATATCCCTGAGAAGGGGCATTATGGCTTTTAATACATTCTGGTGAGGACTAGAGGGGAATTAAGCAAGGCCCCTGTTGCAATGCAGCCCTAATTTGCTGCCCTAATTTTTTTGTTGTGTTCACCTTTTCTCGGACTTGCAGACTTTTTTTTTGCAAGCTTACCTACCTCATGCAAAATGCTCCATGCAAAAGTCCCATGCAAGCGTACGCCCTAAGGCAAAAAGCCCCACTTCCCGGAATCCCGGTGCAGGTGCCTTAAATATGGGACTATGGACATGCTGGCGCTGCGCCACTTTTTTTGTGAGATCGGAAAATTTTACACGCCCGCGCGCGGCCCGGGCGCAATTCCAATTTCAACTCCTACATGCCACGCATCTTTCACTTGGATTTTCGCGCCGATCCTACGGCTGAGATTCCAGGGTTGTGGGCGCGGCGTGACCAATTCGATCCAGCCATGACGCGGCTAACAGCCTGGTGTGATGTCTAAAGGTTACCCCGTCAAGGTTAGAACTTGCCGGATCGACGGTTTTACATACCTAGATTCGAGTTCTCAACTTGTCTTCTCCGTCCCGAAATTAACATACGCCAGAGTACGGTTTTTCGTGCTGTACACTTGTCTTCTCCCGGTTAGGGCTAAGTTTTGCAAAGTCCGCAGTGCAAAGTATTTTTTCCTCCTGATTGCATGGGGTGCATCGCCGAGCTGCCACCTTGCAGATTAATTAATTAAACTCGTGCTCCCGTACGTGCATTATACCAAGGAGACAACCATATACATTGCAGATTGCCATAACCTTTGCTTAAATTAGGGTTTATGATTAATTTCACGATGCACCACGCTGGGAGCTAGCCAACCTCGAATTGATGAGAGCTAAGAAGCCTATGTATAATAATTGTGGAGGTACTTGTTGTGGCGTCAGATTCGTGGGTCATGGGTTGACTAAACTAGATCATTCAAGGGATCTTCATGCAAGGGATTGAGTATGATGACAGCTAATTGGGGCACATTCTTCCACACTTATAGGCATGACGGACCATGAATGTGAGCTCATCAATTAATTTGTGCCACGCAGTCCCGATGGGGAGCCGCCTTGTCAGTAGACACGCCCTGAGAGTGATCCGAGACGATCCAGGCCTGACACTAAGCACAGCAACATGGCTTCAGGATGCAAAACTGGTCTACCCCGGTTTGTTTCCCTGGAAGCTTTTCGCAGTCAGGGCACGAGTGTCCATAGGCCCGGGGTTTCTGGCCGGTGTACACCAACGAGCAGCCGGTGCAGAACATGAGAGGATAGCCCACAATCCCCCCTGTCTGCCCCGTCCACTGGAATTTCCCATTTGGGAGCCTTTTATAGGTTGCCGGCTTAAGGCAGTTTTTCCAGTTGCTGTATTCGTCAGAAGTCGATTGACGTGCAGGTTCAGTGCCGGGCTGAGTTGGCTGGGCGGGCTGGGCGGGCTGGGCGGGCTGGGCGGGCTGGGCGGGCTGGGCGGGTTGGGCGGACTGGGCGGGCTGGGCGGGCTGGGCAGGCTGGGGGCGCTGGAGGGGCTGGGCAGGCTGGGCGGGCTGGGCGGGCTGGGTTGGCTGGGTTGGCTGGGCGGGCTCACTGGGCTGGGGGGGCTGGGCGGGCTGGGCGGGCGGGGTGGGCTGAGTTGGCGGGGTGGGCTCAGACTCAGACACCCCCAATGTTTCCGCACCCACATCGGGCAAGGCATTAGCAGGGCCAGCCCCAGCACTGAACGGGACATCCAGAGGTGGCCAAAAGGAAGGAGGAGGTTCAGAACCAAACGCGATCCGATATGCTTGGATGGTGTTGCTATACCACTCGGCGGGGTCAACCTCATCGGGCTCGTGGTGCAGAAAATCGCCCCAGTGAAGCTCGCAAAAAGCGTGATAATCGCGAGTACACAAAATGTGGGCATGCCAGACGGCATCAACGAGAGATGAGGGGCATAGCCGCACTGACTTCTTGAGAAGTACCCCCTTCAGCGATAAGTACTTCAGGTACTCCTTCATCAAGGCTTGCTCGTCCAGGGGATCCCTGCCCGAGGAGTTCTCGCTGCTGCGATCCTTATTAAACTGCCTCAGAACCTTATCTCTTTCGGCATCTGCAAGACTAGGACACACCAGTCCATTTGACGTGGTAGCCTCCAGCCAATCAGTCCATGACGCGCTGCTCGGCTCTTTCGCCGTTTCCGGGCAAGAGTCGGAAACAGTGTTTGCCCGACTGACACGAGGCCTCTTACCGCCTGCCATAGAACGGGCTACGGCGGACAATTAGTCAGGGGGGGTCGCAAGAATTGTATATGGCGAAGGCTTTGAACTGCGTGGGTCCTCTCTTACCTCGTCCGTCGTCATCCTGTGCTCATCTCATGCTGATCGATGGAAGGCGCTGCGTGACCGCAACGACCGAGCATCCCGGGGCATCCAATTGCAACAGTAGACCCGGTTTTGCAAAGCGGGAGTCTTCATGGCCAGATTTTTTTGCGCGGGACGTCCGCTTGCTTACAGTGTGCCACTGTAGGCGGGAAAGGCCACAACCAGGCATCTGGGCATGCTGGCCCAGGGCCAGTGGCCACTGGCCAGTGGCCAAGCCAGACGTCAGGGCGTGCTGGCCAGTGGTCAAATCGTCCATCTCACATCTGTAACGAGACACGTTTACAAATGGTTTCCGTACAAATGGTTTATCCGTCTGTAACTAGACATTTCGGATCCCCTAGTGATCCGGTAGTCACACTCATTTGATCATCAGGCGGAGCCAATTTTCGGAAGAACCGTCAGGTTCGCCAGAATTGGCGAAGCTTATAAGGCCGTACACGTGAGAAAACATAGGAATAGGGGATGAAAATCCGTCAATCCATCCATACATACATCCATCCATACATACATCCACCGAATTTGTCCCGAATTTGCAAGCATAAGGGTGAGGTTCTTCCGAAAATTGGCTCCGCCGTAGAGTTTCAACGGGCAAGTTGCAAACACGCACGTTACTTGATACCGAGTACTACAACACAGCAGAAATAAGCTCAGAGAATTTTACAGATTAGTTAAGTTGAGGCCCGGAAATTACAGATATGTTTTCATATTCACATACAGGGGTTTTTTATTACAGAACATGCAGTTGAATAATCGCTTATCCATCAGGGTATCCATCCAGATATATTTCTGCCACTATGATGTTAGCTTTTCTGGAAGTTGTCCTGCTGCCAGCCCCAGTGCTTGTCGGTCGATGTTGTTTCAAAGCCGGTTTTGTTTTAGAGATGAAGGGAGTTCACCAACTACTGAAAGCCAACTAGTGGGTTGCTTTTCAGCCACCGGAGATCTTCGACTGCATGTCGACCGTCTTTCATGCAAGAGATAAGGGTTTATACTGACGCCAGCTAGCCAGTCAGTTCTCTCTCTGTCGCGGTTATAATAGCGTTTCTACTTTCCGGGTTTGCCGATTAGCCATCGGGTTCTCGTGTCTAGGTGCTCGTTCCCACCAGATATAGTGGTACGTTACAGTCTGTATCCTTCAAGCAGGTTTCGTTTAGGCCATCGTTCTCATCCCGCCTGTCACCGTAGTTTCAGGGACGGAAATTCGTGGAGGTGTGCTTCGTAAATCATCACATGAAGCCTCCCCCTACGGGTCGGAATTAGCGTGATTTCTTGGTCGACATGCCTTTGGCTTACACTTATCAAGGAGACAACCAGCGCAGGCCAGAAATCGGGAGAATCCGGACCATGGTAGCTCGAGCCTGCCGTTATCTTGTCCGCGTGTTCGAGTCTAATCACCACCGCGAGGAGCTTGGCATGAAAAAATGGACAGGCCGCCGCGAAAACTAAACATTCTCAACCACGCGGCGGCCGCTGTTAGAGAGCGCATCCTGAATGCTCACGGGGGAGGATCTGCGCCGAGTCCGCGAGCTCACAAAGGCTGAAGACCAGGCAACGGAGCATGTTCCTCGCAGCGTGAACTGCATTGAGTGGTGTAATGATTTTGCATCAACATGGTGGCGGTACTTTAATATCGGTGGGAGGACCTCGGAGCCGCCCGCCGTCGCATGCACTGCCAAGGCACGCCATGTCTCGCAGGAGGAGTATGACTATTTGCTTGGAGAAAATCGTCCCAAACATCGAGCGTGAATCCCCAGAGAACAGCGGGCGCGGGTTCACTGATTTATGGTCTATACCGCTACATCCAAGTGGAGAGAAACTTGGTTCCGAGTCTAGTGCTTTTGTATGTCCAAAGTGTAAAGATGCCTGGCCTGTTCGTTTGCTCGGGTCCACCCACGTCCATCATCAAGTTTCTCTCCACTTGGATGTAGCGGTATAGACTATAAACGCTGCCGGCTAGAAAATACTGTTAAAATGGTGTAAGAGGCATACGCGATGTTGGACTAGGTTCAGGAGTTGGTACTTTTAGCGCCCATGATTCCGGGGATATCCCCCTCCCATTAAACAGGGTGAAGTCCAGGCTGTTGGCCAGCTCATTCAAGTCAAGATGGTGCAAGATGAACGGAAAACTGACATAGAGAAGAAATTCAAGTAACCCTATTTGTAGTGCGGCAAGAGCACGCATCCTTGCCGAACTCCATCCTGTAAAAGGCTTGCAGTGGTGCACATGGTGTCGTAGGAGGTATGCACCGAAGTCGTGGAACCCTCATATGCTTGTGAATGACATCAATCAGTTGGGTGGGGATCCTGGACATGGCGATCGGAATTTTCCATATTACCGGGGGCCACAAGACCGAATCCAACATTGATAAAGTCCACAAACGCGTGGTGCACGGGGAATTCGCCGGGGCGCAAGAGCCGGATCTCCGAGCTAGAACGAAACCGGCGAGCCACGAAGATGGCCAGGCCGGAGAGTGTTGCAAACCGGACAGAATCCCATCTGTTTCCCTCTGCTCGTTCCGGTGTCCAGTGCGTTCGATCCGTATCAGCCGTCTAGAGCATCAGGTGCATGAAGGGCTTGAGGGTGGTGCCCTTGATGCAGACGCCTCTGTAGAACATATTTTGATCCGCGCCGGTGAGCCCTTGTTATAGTGTTCACCATGGCACGAAAGCTGTGCTGCCATGCCGCCGGGCGTGGTTGCGTCCGCAGCACAATTAGGCGGTTGCACAGGTCCCGAACTAGAGTGCTCAGCATGATCTCAGAGTCTTCGTGTGCGGCTGCCAGCTTCGCAACAGCTCACTGGGCTCTCACGAGGATCTGCGCCAGTCAACGGCCGCGTCGCGGAGCATATCCCCGCAGGTCGACTGCATCGGTGGTCACGGGGTCGGGGAAGGTGGCACCACGGTACGGGTCCTTTCAAGAGCGTGGGGGCACAACTAGGTAATTAACGTCGATCGATCCCGATCCCAGCTACCTAGGTGCCGGCCGGCCTGGGCAGGCTGGACCGGCGGGCCAGCTTGCCAGAGGGCTTTGCCGCCGCGCGGCCGGACGGACGGCTACCGCAGGCGGCAGCGCCGGGGGGCCTGATCGGCTGTCCCAACGTAACATGCAGAGGAGGTCGCGCAGCGCCCAGGTGTGTACGTAGCGGCGGGGATCGCGTGTATGTGGCCGGTTGCGTCGACAGGACGCCGTGCCGGTGCGCAGCAGGCCGATCGAGCTAGCTGGCCACCCGTGTGACCTAGCTAGGCCAGGGCCGATCACCAGCTATAGCGCCGCCGATATGTCGTACAACCCCGATGTATCGATCGTACATCAACTACAGGCAGGTGCCAGCTAGGGCCAGCTCAGTAGCCGGCGCGCTGCTACCTAGACCCCGGCCCCTAGCTACATCGAGGGGCGCCCTGAGTACATCTTATTACTGCCTGCATGCAGCTGCACATGCATGCTAGCTCTTGTCATGATATAGTTACTAGTTGTCTCACTAATTAGTGATATAGTAAGCTTTAAGCTGACATACTAGGCTATATTAAGTGCACGAGACAACTATTCCTGCATGGACGCATGGCGATCCAACGCCGTACGTGTGGAAGGACTAGGGGTAGTTGTCTGAGAGGAAAGACGCGGATTCCACGCGAGCCGCGTGGCTATCCCTAGGAAGACCTGCGCGCATGGAGGGAGACAGATGCCGGATAACAAACGAAAAAGGTTTACAGAATAAACCAAACAGATGCATGAAGGAAAAGGAAAACACTTACACACACGAAGGGGTTAAATTAATTAAAGAAAAATTAGAATGTGAGAATTGAAAAGAGGGGGAAAAAGGGAAAGAAAAGAAAGAAAGAACAAATTTATAAAAAAATGTAAAGAATAATATTTAAAAATAATAAATAAATAAAAAGTAAATACTACTTATAAAAATGATCGATGTTTAAAAATGTGATCGAATAATAAAGAGAGGGCAGTGCTGGGATATGGTGAGGCAGAGGCGATGTTGGAGAATGGGTCGACTGAGTTCGATGTTTGAGCGCCCATGCATGCATGGTCGGTACCCGGCCGGGATCTCCAATCCAACAGCTAGGGTCTTGAAAAACTCAAAAGCCTTGCCAGTGCCCAGCTCACTCCAATGAAATGTAAGTATGTACTTAAACTGTGTCAAGCGCATGGGCATGCCACGGAGTACTATTCATCAGAAAAATAATTACAAATACCGTCTGCATCATGCATGCCCCAACGATAAAGTCGAACTATAGTGGGAGATATAACGTACCCTCGAGGTACGTCCACTACCCTATGTACTTCAGGCCGCTTCAAGCTGCTCGGCAGTTGGCGCTTCCCGACTGCGAGGATCGACGACCTGACGACACGGATCGGCATGGCGTGGGCGCAACTCCATGATCACCGCTGCTGGTGGAGCAACCCCGCCCTACCCCGGATCATCAAGCGTGACCTCCTCAAGGTCGTCATTCTGACGATCCGGCCTGACCTACGGAGCCGAGACCGGCCTGGGCACTGACGCAGGAGCTGGAGCAACGACTCGACGGCAACGTCACCAAGATGCTGCGCAATTAGGCCCTTCTTAACATCCCCTTTGGTTTGCACATTAGTAATGAGGATTTGTACGCTGATTTGCCCTATGTTTCCCATATTCTTAGCCACAGGCGCCTGGGCCTAGCCGGGCACCTGGCCCGCACAGATCAGGTAGACACATCAGACAGACTAGCTGGCACCAAGCCTGCCCAAACTGGGCGATAAGTCCTCACCTGGCGTGCCCCACCAGGGCACGCGCGGCAGGGCGCGCCATCCGTGGACTTTTCGTAATAGACTCGGCATGGACATGTGCTACACTAGACGTGACGGGCTCACACCCGGGCAGCTTCCTGGTTTGTCTGCAATATGGAGGCAGATGGTACGCAAGGATAGATGGCAAGTAGTGATGAAGGAGACCACCCCCAAGTCTGTGGGGGCTCCGCGTGTGACCGCGTATATATGGCATTCATAGCGATTCGGGCCGTGGTGCCCACAACCCTGCATGTAACTAGGACGTACCTAGATAGCTTATACATCATCCATTCCATCCCATGTTCCCATCCCACTGAGGACTTATGCTCACGTGACGCACATTAATTAATTAATTAATTAATTAAACACGTGCTCCCGTTGGGGAGTCACGGAGCACCGAAGTGCTTGTAATCCCTGTGTGTGCACTACAGGAGAAATTAAGGGCAGAGACCCCCAGTCTCCTTCATGCCAAAGGCATGCCACAGCTAGCTGCATTCGGGCGCGCTAGCTAAAAGGACAGGCTAACGATCCGGCAAACTGTGGGTGCAATAAGACCCATGTAAGTGTGGCATAACAGTGACGCACATGCACATGTCTATTAATTAATTAATAACCTTTGACCATCTGAGCTGTGAGGGCCGCTCACAGGCAGTAGTCAGCGGACTGCGGAAGGCACTACCCCACCATTCCCCCTTCACCACGCGGTGTGTGGCAAGGTTGTGTCCTGTCCCCACACCTGTTCATTATTGTCGTGGATCACGTCATGCGCCGGGCACATGCGCGCTTTACTGCTCTTAAGGGGTTCGAGCCAGGCTTGGACATCCTTAACGAGCGCGGGCACGGCGGGGTTAGCACGGGACCGTTACCGCCTGCATGGCTGACCTGATTTATGCGGACGACACGTACCCTCATCGCGCGCCCCGAGCACATTCAGACCGGCCTGGCTGGACAGTCTGGGCCTGGCTGGAGGCGATCGAGGGCGGTGGGGTTGGAGATTAGTGTCAAAACTGAGGCGATGGTGATTGGGGCCTCCAGTCGCCCACCGTTGCCGCGCCTGCTCGACGGGACGGAGGTCCCGTTCCGCGATCGCTTCAAACTGTTGGGGAGCATGCTCGATCCCTCATGCACCGCTGACGATGTGGACATCCGCATCGGCCTGGCCTAGCTGGGCTATGCTTCGTTCGCTAAACACCTACTGGCGCTCCAAGCGCCTGGGCGAGAACCGCAAGCGCATGCTCTTCAAGGTCCTCGTCCTCACGGTGCTCACGTATATGGCGCCGAGGCGTGGACACTCACGGCAACACTGCCAGGCTGCTAAGCTAGACGGCACGTTTTACAGGATGCTCCGACAGGTCCTGAACGTAGGCTTTTCCGGCCAGCGTACTGTAGGTCATATTAGTAAGTAAGTAAGTACTTGCGTGTCATGCGCAAAGGCATGCCACGGAGTTAAATATGCTAATCTCATTAGAAAAATAATTACACAAAAGTTTAAACAAATATCGCATGCATCAATGTAGGTCATTAGAGTCTTTTGTATCAGGGTATGCCTCGTATTTCGGGCGAGATTAGGCAGCGTAGGATAGCATTTGTAGGACATCTTGCTCGCACCAGCCAGGTCGACACCGCCCTTGGTCTGGCCGGCCCCGGCCCAGTGGCTCGGCCAACCAGGGCGGCATATTTTGACATGGCCTGGCCCCAAGAACATTCCTTAAGGGGTAGGGAAACATGCCATGAACTACACCCAGATCGATGTTGCTGGCCGACCTAGTGGTCCCAGCCCAGTTTGAACACCGCATCCACTCTCTCCGTCCCTTCTTTGGACTGCCGTGCAGGACAAGAAGCGGTGGCAGAAGATTGTCAAGGCTCACACGCCAGCCCCTAGGCAAGCCACCTCCCCCCAAGAGGTGGAGGCGTTTTGATGAGTAGTGTAGTTAGGCTTTTCTAGACTAGATAATAGCTTAGAGTTATAGGTTAGTTCGATTACGTGGCTTCCTCCACTCCACCCATCCATCATGGAATATGTGCTACATGATCTCCCAACGGAGACATGATTGTTATAATTTAATTTTTTAATTTAATTTAATCTGAGCTGTTGATCTGAGCTGACCGCATTCACTCCCTCTCTCTCGTAAACTACACCTGCTCTGGGTGCACAAAGTGCACCGGCTGCACACCACTGTATTCAGGAACCTAGGGGCGCCGACAGAGGGGGGATCGAAGATCATCATGGCTAGTAGACGTGTACAAGAGCTAGAGCATGGCATCTCAGCAGAGAGTAGCTCTCGATCAATCTGCGTGGGCACAGCATAGCTAAATAAAGCTAGGCATCATCTGGTGTGTGGCACATCATATAGGCACACATGACTCCCCAACGGGAGCACGAGTCTAATTAATTAATTAATTAATTAATATAGGCACACATGTACATTCTGATTTGGCACACCGCAAAGGTGAAAACCATTTGCGTTCAGTGCCAGTCCGCGGAAAACGCGATCTGCAACACGGCATGTACATGGTACAAAATAATGCTAAGGCATCAGCTGGTCAAGGGCCCATAGTAGGCGTACATGTACTTGTAAGGCCACGGTGGCTAGGCGTTACTATTCTACACTTTACACAGCAGTGTTCCGGATCCCCCGCCCCCTTATTGCTGTCATCCGCAACCTGTATGAAGGGTCCACCACTTCGGTGCGCACTTCTTACGGGACCACGCCCCCATGCCCTTTACAGAAGGGTGTGTGGCAGGGCTGCGTGCTGTCGCCCTACCTGTTCATTATTGTGGTCGAATACGTAATGATGCAGGCGCGCAAGCGATTTGCTCGCATCGTGGGTAGGGAACCAGGGGTGCAGGTCGCTAACAAATATTGGCATGGCGGAGCGGACACTGAGATTCGGCTGGCCGACATCATCTACGCAGACGACACCACCCTCTTCGAGGACACTGGGCACGTGCAGACATGGCTTGACTGCCTGGCTATCGAGGCGCCCGTGCAGTGGGGCTTGAGGTCAGCAAGAAGACAGAGGCCCTGGCGGTTGGGCTCACCCACCCACCGCCACCCCGCTCTATCTCCTCGACGGCTCTCGAGTCCAGTATCGGGACCGCGTCAAGCTGCTGGGCAGCCTGCTCCCCAGCTGCGAGGTAGATGTGGACCATCGCATCTCCCTCGCCTGGCACGCTGTACGCCAGTACCGGGCCCTGTGCGCAAGCCCCTGCCCCCTGGGCAAGATCGAGAAACAGGACCTGTTCAAGGTCCTCGTCCTTCCTGTTCTCACGTATGGGGCCGAGACGTGGACCCTCACCGCCGACCTGGCCCGCAAGCTGGACGGCGCGGTCACCAACATGCTGCGTTCCATTTTCAGAGTAGGATATGCTGCTCATGTCCGCAACGAGGACAGTGTATCAGGGCATGCCATATATCACCAGCACTATTAAGCAGCGGCGCCTGCAGCTAGTAGAGCACTTAGCTCGCACCAACCAGGTAGACACCTCACGTGGCCCCCCCGCAGGTCTGCGACCAGCTCAGCTAGCCTGGCCGGCACCTCCTGACGTGGGCCGGGCCCAGTGATGTTTGACGCCGCAAGGCCCGCACCTTCAAAGAACAGCTAGTAGAGGACATGGGGGGCCTAGGCATCTCCGTGATTTGGACGAAAATGATGGACAAGGCCAAGTGGGCCCAGGTCATAGAGGACAACGAGCCCCCCCCTGTGGGGAAGCGCCCGCGGGTGCCAACCCGGGTGGGAGGCACGCCAGACAGGTCCACTAGGGCAGCGTGAGGCTGTCTAGATAGATGTTGTAGTTAGAATGCTGTTAGATAGATGTCATAGGTAGCGAATGTAGATAGCTTAGACCGGTACAGTAGGACTGTTTGCACCCACCCACCCACCCATCCATCGGGGTTATTAATGCTCCGTGACTCCCCAACGGGAGCACGAGACTAATTAATTAATTAATTAATTAATTAATTAATTAATTAATTCTACACTACTGTACTGCTGTATTCCCCTAAGCTGGAGGTGCTGGGGCCGCGGGGGCCGCTTGCCAGGGCTTGCACATGGCCGACGTAGATGGCGCCGCCCCCTTCCAGTAAACCGGCTTCCCCGCCGCGGTCTGCCGGAGCTGGAGGTAGGTCGGCCATAGCTCCCGTCGCCGTTGTTGCTGCGGATTGATATGGCCTTCATTGGCCACTGTGAATGCTGCATTTGTGGCAGGGCTCCACTTATTGTATTCAATCAAATGCTGGTCTTCTTGGGAGCTTAGCGATTTTAAGGGGAGGTGGCACCCCAAAAACCTTAAAACTTGACCCATGCTAATATCACTTGAATTTCAGTTGCACCATGCTAAATTATATAGCTCGCAACCAGGGCAAGGACATGTGGTACCACCTCGACCGGCTCGGCGGCCGGCGGCAGCGCACCCCGGTGGAGCACACGGGGGACGGCACGGCGCCGGTAAGCCTTGACCGCTGGTTGGCCCACAATGTTTCCTTGACCGGTGGGGCTCGCGCCCCCCCCCCGCCACTTCACCCCGAGACGGCCGCCCGCCTTGGGGTTGCCGGACCCCCGCCGCCGCCAGCGCCCCCTTCCTCGGCCGCGGACTACCAAGTCCCCGCCTTGCAGGAGGGCTGCCTTGCCACTGACGGCGTCGTCCACCCCTTCACTTTAAAGGAATTGAATGGCGCCCTTGCTCGCCTACGGTACGATGCGGCGGTCGGTGCCGACCACCTTTCTGCTCAGAGCTGCTGAAGACCCCTGACCTAGCGGTTAGGGATCTTCTGCTGCCGTTTTGTAACCGTGTCCTGCTCTCTGACGAGCCTCCGCCTGCTGAGTGGCAGACGGCCATCCGCGTCATGCTGTACAAGAAGGGCTCTGCTGCTGACCCCGGTAACTACCGCCGCGGGGTGTCTGCCTCCAGAGCGCCGCGCTGAAGGTCTTCATGCGCATGATGCTGCACAGGCTCCGCGCCGCGCTGGACCCACACCTGGGTGAGTCTCAGATGGGTTTTTGTCGTGGTCGTAACACTGTCATGGCTGTGTTTGTCGCGCGCCGGTTGATGGAGGAGGTGCGTCGCCTTCCCCCTGACAGTTTGCCGCTGGTCTTCATGCATTTTTGTTGACTATATCAAGGCCTTTGACACGGTCCTCTGGGAAGCTCTTTGGGCCATCCTAGCTCTGGACCGAGTGCCACCAGCGTTTATTGCTGCCATTCGCCGACTGTATGAGGGCTCACAGGCAGTAGTGCGGACTGCGGAAGGCACCACCCCACCATTCCCCCTTCACCACGGGGTGTGGCAAGGTTGTGTCCTGTCTCCATACCTGTTCATTATTGGCGTGGACCACGTCATGCGCCAGGCACGTGCGCGCTTTACTGCTCTTAAGGGGTTCGAGCCAGGCTTGGACATCCTTAACGAGCGTGGGCACGGCGGGGTTAGCACGGGTTACCGCCTGGCTGACCTCAGTGATTTATGCGGACGACACCACCCTCATCGCGTGCCCCGAGTGTCCAAAAACCAAATGTCCTCATTTGAGGACATAGTCCTCGTTTGAGACGGGGGGGGTCAGGGGGGCGGTTTTGGCGCCAAAGTTGGTCCTGAGGATCCCTGGTGGGTTTTGGCGCGAAACTGGGATAGGTACTGAGCGCGCCAAGCCCCCGGGGTCGACAGGGGCCGACCGTACCTGGAAAATATGAGGCGAGGAAAAGTACCTACTACAGCAAGAACGTTGCAATGTAATCGAGCATTTTGTCGAGTGACGGCTATGGGGTCGTTCCAGTTCTGAGGCTTGCCTGAACGTTATAGGCCATTATTTTGCCCCGAATGAAGACAGAACTTTAGATCATCATCTAGTCATTTCGAAGATGCTGCTTTTGACGTGCAGGTGCTTTGTATATGTCGAAAATATTGTTCATGAACGGATTTTGGCATCGTTGAAGAAAATCTGGAAGCTACGTAGATGGCATGATAGGTCAGTATGCAGTTCGGTTTTACAATTTCTTTTTCCGCCCAGTAGCTGCGGATATCGCGAGTATGGGTTATGGTACGCTTCTGGGTTAATGGGCGACCCGGGCAACAGAGAGACCTGGGCAGTTAGATGGGTCAAAGAGTCTCCATTTTTTCGTCGTGATATCGCAGTCACGCCTGGCGAAAACCACGGCGAGCGCGAGCCATATTTTACTTTTGCCGCAAGGCTGGGTGCTTCCCGGGCGTCACCGTCCTTTAATATATATTTCTTGAGCTGTCCCGCGCAGCTGGCGGCCTGGGCGCACGTCAAGAACAAGGTTCCGGATGTCATCCGCAACCGCATCGTTCTAAATAAGCGTGTCAAGAGTATCGTAGCTTATAACCCCCGCAGACTTAATGATTCCGGTTCTTTTCAATGCCCAACGTCGTGGTTGTGATTACGCCTATGTCCGGGGAACTTAAAGGAAGTTTGCTGGGTAATGCTTTCTTTTCCCGTGGTGTCACTGAAAAGGTAAACGGCCTTGCGTCGTCAAAACAGCAGCAAGTAGAAGTCACTGTGCTTAGTTGCAATGTGGTAGTTTGATTTAACACATATACTGCCTTGTTGCTGAAAACTTTTTCAAGGCTTGCTGGGATGTTGCCCATATGTTTCTAACGCTTAACCTCATGTCCAAGTGAGCTAGACTGGCTTGGAAACTTGAGCTTTTCATGCTTACATTGTGCTTGTATTGCTATTTGTGCCTCTTTGCAGTATCTGCTTCATATATGATTGAAGGCTTCAGCATCATTGTCGAGCACCGTGGTGGCAGCCAAGCCTCCAATAACGATCACAGACCTAACCTTGGCAAGTATTTGCTTCTTATTTCATTCTTTGGATTGAGCTAGCTTTGAGCTAGCTTTACACCTGCTATTTGGCCTGCACCATGGTCCCTGGCTGCCAGTTACATTTTGTGCCCCCCCCGGCAGGCTGCAGGGTCTAGGATAGCGAGGGTGTAATGTAGACATGTTGTGGGCACCTTGGGTGCATTTTCAGGACCAGCCATGACCTGGCCCTGCCTTCTTTCTGGGCATATTTTTGACTTGAGTGCTTGTTGGTCACTCGCGTAGCGACCCCCCTGCATTCATAAATCGTAAACAATTATACAATGAGCATATTTCATGGATGTTAAGCATTGCTACTCTTGAACATATCATAAATGAACATGGTTCCATGCCGTACCCATGGATATGTTGAAATGTGTGAGTTATTACAAATGGTATCCATGCTTAAAAATGTCCTCATATGAGGACATTTTCTTGGTGATTAGACACGAGCACATTCAGACCTGGCTGGACTGTCTGGGCCTGGAGGCGAGGGCGGTGGGGTTGGAGATTAGTGTCAAAACTGAGGCGATGGTGATTGGGGCCTCCAGTCACCCACCGCTGCCGCGCCTGCTCGATGGGACGGAGGTCCCATTCCGCGACCGCTTCAAGCTGTTGGGGAGTTGGCTTCCTGACACTGCCGACGATGTGGACACCCGCATCGGCCTTTCCTGGGCCAAGCTCCGTTCGCTCAACACCTACTGGCGCTCCAAGGGCCTGGACGAGCACCGCAAGCGCATGCTCTTCAAGGTCCTCGTCCTCACGGTGCTCACGTATGGCGCCGAGGCATGGACACTCACGGCAACACTGGCAGCCAAGCTAGACGGCACGGTAACCCGGAATCATGCTCCGACAGGTCCTGAATGTCGAGTTTTCTCAGCGTAGGTCATTAGAGTCTTTGTATCACGGTATGCCGCGTATTTCGGACGAGATTAGGCAGCGTAGGATAGCATTTGTAGGACATCTTGCTCGCACCAGCCAGGTCGACACCGCCCTTGGTCTGGCCGGTCCCCAGCGGCTCGGCCAACCGGGGCGGCACATTTTGACCTGGCCTGGCCCCAAGAACATTCCTAAAAAGGTACGTAGGGAAACATGCCATGACCTATACCCAGATGTTGCTGGACGACCTAGTGGTCCCAGCCCAGTTTGAGTACCGCATCCACTCTCTCTTCCGTCTTTGGACTGCCATGCAGGACAAGACGCGGTGGAAGAAGATTGTCAAGGCGCACACGCCAGCCCCTGTGGGCAAGCCGCCTCCCCCCAAAAGGAGGAGCCGTTTTGATGAGTAGCGTAGATAGGCTTTTCTAGACTAGCTATAGCTTAGAGTTAGGTTAGTTCGATTACGCGGCTTCCTCCACACCACCCATCCAACCTGGAATATGTGCTACATGATCTCCCAACGGAGACATGTTATAATTTAATTTAATTTTTTAATGCTAAATTATGATTGGGGGCACTAAATAACATCTCTAGTGAGTTGTCCATGCACTTGTTGGGGGTACTACCCCCACATATACGCCAATATAGCGCTATAAATAGAAAAAGACGCTAATTAGGGCTATGTATGGCCCAGCCCATGCACTCATTTGTTGGCAAAAAAAAATGTAGCGTCTATAGTTCCCTGAGTTTGTAGCTTGCTGAGCTATTTACATCATGAAAATGACAAAACCTTGAACAGTTATTAATTTCCCCGCAAAAGTACCCTTTTTTTTACCGGACATTGGGAATAAACATGTCATAAACACTTCAGATTAGGCAACAAAATGTAGCGAAAATCCGGCTAACAGGGGGACAGCAGTGGTCCAAGTCCCAGGTCATTCCGACAAGTCTAGCTCAAGTTATTGCGTTTGGCGTGCTAAAACCTGAACATACGCTAAATGAGGTTTTTCTGTGTATAAGGCCACCTAGGCATCATGTTTTCCATCCAAGAAGCCAAAAAACATGCCCAACTCGATCACACAACATAAGAAAAGGCTAGGCACCTCATCTGCCCTCCCCTGCCCTCAGCATGGCCAGCCTTGCCAGCGTGCGCATAGCAACACCATCGCTAGGCATACACGCACCAAGAGAGCATACACTAAGCTCAGCCCAAGGTTACCATGTAAATTTATGCCAAGAACTCAGCAAGTATACGTGTAAAAACCTTAGAAAGACTGCCCAAGCAATAGAGGCAACTGCAGCCTGCAAACTTGGCAGCAAATCATACATGTTGTATGCCAAGCATTCACATCCTATCCAGCTTGCCTTGCTGCACACATAGCAGGGAAGTCTTAATGGTTATAGCTCAAGGAAAGCAATGGAAACACCTATCTAATGCAATGCCACTCATGCAGTATGGCCAGCAAAAGAACCACTCTCACCTTCCTTTCCAATAGGGCAATTTGCTAAGAAGCTGATGCCAGCTTGTTAGCCTCTAGGCACATGCCGGATGTCGTTCTAAAACAGGCGTGTCAGATCCGGCACATAACAAAGCGTCTGAGCAAGGTCACGTCCAAAGGATTATGGAAAACAAATGTCAACACATTACCAACAACTTGACCTCGGCGCATTTAGCATGCCAGCCACAAACTACACGAAATTGTACGAAATAGCTAGGAATCTGACGATGCAACCGAAAGAAATGGAGCGCTTCCTGCAGGGAAACTGCCCGAAAAAAAGGCGAAAGGCCGACGTTAATGCACCTGCCTGCGTGGAAATGTTTCATGCATAAACTGGCACGCAAGCTCGAACAATAAAAGACATCATCCATTGATCAGGCGAACAAGGAAGGTGCGCCTTCCGTGAATACGTCGAAGGCGACATGCGCAGGCCTGCGTAGGTTCTTACCTTGAATGCCGGAAATGTAAAAGAAACCGGGAAGCTTCGGCACAAACTCGACAACACCATTAAGTTAGCTTCATAATCGCTCTTTAGAGCCTACGTTGCCTCACAATAGCTGCCGTAAACCTGCATTAAATTTCATGATCCGCAAGAGAAATTATATCCTGGACCCCCGCGCCCGTAGCCGTTCGAGAAATTAGCGATATTGCAAACCGTAAACTTTCCGCCACGCAATGAGGTCATCAACTAATCTTCTGCGAAATTCAAGCATTTTTTCTAGCTGTTTACGTGCCATATCGATTAATATTGCATAAAGGCATGCCGCCATGGCCACTTCCACGAGGGTTGAGCGGTCCGGGCACACATTATACACCGTACGGACGGTACCGCGAATTTTTTGGCGCGGAAAATATTCGGCGCGCCACGTCCCCTTAACTAGATAGGAAGAACAAACGTGATAAGCATGCAAATGTGATAACCATTTTTCATATGAAAAAGTTGCATACATGTAAAGTATGATATGCAGTGTTCAAAAAAATTTCCTTGCTTATAGATACAAATGCATACGGTTAGCAAACAAATTCTCTCTACAGCGAGTGCAAGGTTACCTCACCGAATCATCTACAGAAACATGCTACGATCAAGGGCATTCTTCAAACGTCTCTTGGGCCTTTGCTTCCAGCAAGCCCCAAATGGCCATACAGCGGAATCCATGGTTGGCATGTGCCAAGGGCAAGCTACACCCGCCCTTGGAGATGCCATTATCAGGCACGTCAATTTCCGTCACGCTAAACCTATCTAAAGAAAGGCGGGGCATGTGCAGGACATGCCAAAGCTCGAGGACGCGAACACCTGGCGACAATCGGTGCGGCAGGCCGCAGAAACGATGGCAGCGCATGCACAAGACAAGCCAGGTTGGAGCATCTGTTGCCTTGGCCCATATCTGACAAGTCGCTCTGGTGGTCAGACCGCAGCCACATACAAGCGTATTCACAACCGCAAGGTTAAAATGCAGACAGCTTCTCTCTTTCCCCCCTGTCGCTGTTGTTGACGAACTGGCTCTCTTCCAGAACGATTGCTCCTGCGTCTTTCCCTCAGAAAGGACCAACTAGGCTTTTGCAAGGGCGATTCCAAGATTCCAGAAAGCACCCCTCGTCGCCACATGGGATGCCGCCGCAGTGATATCCGCTTGCTAGATGCTTCATGCGCCCGCCAAGTGCCGCAGTAGCAATAAAGGAGCACCAAGTTTGGCTCCCGTAGATAGTGGTACCCATACCCAGCACCGGTAGTCTCACGTCATTAGCACCCACCGCCGGCTGTCTCACGTGATTACTACACAGCACGGGTAATCTCACGTGACATACCACCCAGCGCGCGGGGTCCCATGCCCAGCGCGCTAGTGGGGCTCTAGTAGATCGCCGAGCTCCACAGGTCGCCAAAGACACCGTCGCGGTTGTGGCCCCCAAACGTGTACACGCGGCCCTCATGGAACACCACCCCCGCGCCCTCGCGCGCGCCAGGGCCGTCATACACACCCCCCGGTGCCCCCTCGGGCGCGCCCTCCAGTGCCACCCACGCGTTGTAGTCCACGTCGTACCGCCACACGTCACCAAACTCGCGCCACCCATCCGTGCCGCCGTAGACAAACACGCCGCCCGCGCCGTCGGGGACCGCCACGTGGTTGTACCGCGGCACGGGGCCGTCGCCAGGTGGCGCGCTCAGGTCGAACCACACGCGCGACCCGGCAAGGTCGAGCGCCCAGACGGACGCGGACGCGCCGCCACCGTCAAACCCTCCAAACACAACCAGCCAGTTCTTGTAGTGCCACGCTGTGTGCAGCGCGCGGGGGGGCGGGGACGCCCCCGGGGCGGCCTCGACCGGCTGCCATGCGTTGTCGGCCACGTCGTACTCCCACAGGTCACCCAGGAGCTCCCCCTTCCAGCGGCCACCGTACAGGTACAGCTTGCGACCGTCCTCTGAGGGGGTCAGCGAGGCGCCCTCGCGGGGAGGGGGCCGGGCAACCCCGAACGGCTCAACTGCGGCCCACTTGGCGTCGGTCAGGTTGAGCGCCCACAGACCCGAGATCCCTCGAGTGATGTCCGCCTGTACGGCAAACAGGCGAGCGGGGACAGTCCCGTTGGGCGACGCCAGCGCGCCGCGAAGAATCCCCCCGGACGTCATCGGGCCCGCCACAGGTGGCAGCTCGCCGTGCGACCGCACCGGCTGCCACCCGGCGGGGCGCCACACGACGGCCTCCTCGGCCCCCAGGGAGGTGGTCGTGGCTCCCCAGCTGGGCTGGGCGATGTAGAGGTTGTCCCACCACCCGACGCTCTCGAACCGCTCCGGGAACTGCCCGCCGCCGCGCACGAATATCTTGTCAAGGGGGAGCGCCGGCTCGACCTCCTTGATGAGCTTCCCGTCCACATACGCGCGCATGACGCGGCCGTCCGACTCCATCACAAGCGCGCGCCAGCCCGCGGACCGCCCGACGCCCATGGGAGCCTCCCAGGGGTAGGTGGCCGCGTACCGGTCCGGCGCCGTGCACGTGAACACGCCAACGCCGAGCCCGCGGGGGAGCAGCCGCTTCTGCCCCCCCAGCTCGGAGCAGTCGTCAAAGTTGGGGCTCACCCAGTGGCTGCTCTCCGGGGCATCCGAGTCATAGAAGCTGGCCTTGAAGAAATAGGAGGACATCTTGGGGAGCTGCATGGTGAGGGAGCCACCCACGCCTGCGGCCGCGTCGACTCGGAGGGAGTAGCCTGAGATGGCCATGTTGCCGTCCAATCGGAACGCGGACCAGTCGCCCTCAGGGAGCGAGCAGCTCTCCGCAAGGCGCCACCCGGACGCCTGGAGACTCTCCCGCCCACCGCTCGTGACGTTGATGGCACCGAAGCCATCGAAATCCTCGAACAGGGACAGGACTGAGCGGGGGGACGCCGACGCGGGCGCCGCCCTCGCGTTCCCGTAGAACATGAACAGCTCGACCGCGTCCTCGTCCTCGCCAGGTGGCGGCGGCTCGACCCACGCGTACCCCCACGTGTCGCTGCAGCCAGGGTGGGGGTCCACCCAGAAGCGGACTGGCTCGCCGGTCCCCGCCGCCACGAACCGCAGGTCGCGGCAATCAGGCGACAGCTTCCCCTCGGTGACCAGCCGAGCCGCGGGGAACACGACCAGCACCTCGTCATCCCCGTCCAAGCCGGCCTTGCGCGCCCCGTCAATGGTGATCCGGGCACGGTAGCCCCACCACGCGCCGCCGTCCGCGCCGAACCCCCGCGCCAGCTCATACTTCCACACGTCCGCCAGGGGCCCCTTGTCGGCCGCCCACCCACGCACCACGTACAGGTCGTCACCGACCAGCACGGTCGCAGGGCTCACGCGCGCGGGGGGGGAGAGCGCGGGGGAGGCGTCCGCACCCCCCCGCCCCAGCAGCACCGTGCGCCAGGGGGCATCGGTGGCAGGGATGCGGAAGGGGCTCCCTGCCACAGCGAGCAGCCTGGTCATGTCACCCCCTTGGATGCCCACGTCGACGTTGTATTCGCCAGCAGCCGGCACCGCGAACGTGACCCGGTAGGTGCCATCCCCATTGTCCACCACCTCCGCGTTCACGGACGCGGTGTCTGGCTCCCGCATGCGGGGCGGCCCACCCGCGCCCGCGCTGCCGCCGTTCTTCAGGGAAGGGGGCATCGTGGCGCGCGTCAGCAGCACGACGACGCGGTCACCGCCCGCAGACCGCTGGCATCCGAACCGGTCGCGCGCCACCACGGTGAATGATGCGGGGAGGCCTGCGACCAGGGACCCTGGGACGCCGTCCATGCCCGAGGTCGCGGGGTCGGGCTGCGCTGCGGGCGCGATCTTGAAGGGCAGCGGAGAGGACGCGAGGGGGGTCCCGTGCAGGCTCGCAGTAGCGATCGCATCGCCGCACTTGTTGGGCGTGTACTTGGCCTTGATGGCACCCGCGAGGCCACACCCGGGCGGGACGAGGGTCAACTCAGCCAGCCCCGTGGGCTCAACGAGCGGGTACGACGAGCCGGAGCCCGTGGCGTCGTGGCGGTCGCTGGTGGTCACTGTGTCCACGTAGGTCACAGTGACCTCCAGGTCGGTCCCCGTGGGCGTGCCCTCGGCGGGGAGGGCAAACGCGGGGAGCCCGCAGATGTCCACGAGGTCGACGGTGAAGGAGGTCTTGTCGCCTGCGATGGGGCCCTCGACGCCGGGGCCATAGAGCCGGGACGCCAGGGGGTCCAGGGTGTTGACGCCGGTGGGGGAGCGGAGATCGGTCCACGCAGGCTTGAATGCGCCGCCGACCAGGGTCCCCTGGGCGCCCGTGGAGGAGGAGTCGTGCACCACATCCCCAGCGCCGTCGTTTAATTGCCACCACCCGGCAATGTCCGCGTCGGCCGCGGTGGGGGGGCACAGCGTGGGCAGGCGGGGGTCCACCCCAGGGGGTACCTGGGCCGGGAGCGCCAGAATAACGCGGACATCGTCTATGTGCCCCTGGAACCCGCGCCCGATCACGACCGACTGCGCGTTCTCGCGGGCCTCTTCCAGGGTGTCCCAGGAGTTGCTGGCCATGGCCACGCCATCGACGTGAATCGTGAGCATGCGGCCGTCGTACGTCACTGCCACATGGCTCCACCGGTCGACCGCCACCGCGCCTTCCTTGAGGGACACTGTACGGGTCGTGTCGGCGCCCACGTAGAGGCCTGCCTCAACGCCGCGGCGCGAGGGGTGGGTGCCGGTCAGGGCGAGCCACCAGCCGTTCCCGCTCGTGGGGGAGCGCTTGGCGACGATGGACTGGTGGGAGAGGGGCGGGTCAGCGTGGGGCAGCACCCAGGCCGAGATGGTGAAGTAGCGCCCGGGAAGGTCCAGCTTATCCTCATCCTGTTAAGGGGGGAGGGGGAGGGAAGCGGGGAGAGGGGGAGAGAGGAGGTTGACGGGGCGAGGGAGTTAAGGGACAAGGGGGTGGGATATGGTGGAAAGGGGCAGGGTTAAGGGTAGATGTTTAAGTACAACTAGATGAAATCGTGTATGTGTGTGTGCACTCTTTATACACCCCCTCAAAGCAATGGCCATACATCCACACACTTCGATGCCCCAGTCCCCATGCGTTGATGACCACCTCAATCTGCACACCTCGGTGACCATTCATTCCCTTACTCCATGACCAACCACCACCATTAATGGGCATGCCCACTTTGATGTCCTATCAGTCAGCCCACTTTGATGACCTATCAACCAGCCCACCGTGATGACCTACCAATCAGCCCACTTTGATGACCTAGCAAACAGCCCACTTTGATGACCTATCAATCAGCCCACTTTGATGACCTAGCAAACAGGCCACTTTGATGACCTATCAATCAGCCCACCCTGATGACATATCAATCAGCCCATTTGAATGACTTTTCGATCAGCCCAGTTCATATCAACGGACCGTAGTGGCTGAAAAAAAGTTTCGAAATAATATTTTGAAAAGCCCAAAACAGGCGCCAAAAGTATCTACAGGGCAAATTGAAGCGAGGGTTCAGGTTTTATGACGAGCCCTTATATTAGTGCCAGCAGGCGAGGTACAACATGCATCGCGAGTTGTACCTACCAAAAGCGGTTGCAAGCCCAAATGGAGCCCCGGTTTAGCGATTTACTGGGGTCCCTTCGTAAGCAGGAAACCGTCATCTGCTCTCAGCGACTACGGTAAAAATAGAATCCACCCACCTCGATGACCACCTCCGAGCGTCCCGTGCCGCGCCCCGACAACGCGCGCGCGGCTGCCGCGCCCGAGTTGTTGAAATAGAGCGAGCCGCTGCCAGGGATGACATTGATACACCACGGGCTGCCCGCATCCCGCCCCGAGCCCAAAATATCGCCGCACCCGCTGCGAGGGTACGCCTCCGCCCGAGTGCCCACATCTTCCCCGTCCAAGTGCACGCGTACGGCCAGCGGGCCCTCCACCTTGGGCATGTACGAGACCGTGTAGGTGCCGTCACCAGCATCCCTAATGGACCCATCGGCGGCGGGTCGGCCCGACAGCTTGACCGCAAAGGCATCGCCACCGGACACGCGCCGGCAGCCAGAGGCGTCCACGGCGCGCAGAGTGAACGTGGCCGGCACGCCCGCGTAGGCCGTGGCCAGGTCGTCGTTGGGAAGCAGGTCCAGGTCGTCGTAAGCAAACGAGTGCGGCGCGCTCGTGGGGCCTGTGGGGGGTGGGACCGGGGACCATGGGGTCCAACTTGTATCAGCTTGCTATCCTTAGGAAGAAAGAGGAATGTACAGATACGGGTAAGCTTGCTATCGTTAATAACGAAGAATCACAAACATATACGGTGTCTTGAAAGCGTGTAGCAAGCAAGGTATGGGGCAACACGAGCACCTTTCCTGATCAGCCCCCATCGCTCCCCATTCACTCCCTATTTGCACCATGCTCCCTTCACATTCGCTCCCTTCACTTTTGCTCCATCTTCGCTGCATCTTCATTACACGTTTGCTCCACACCCCAAACTCGCAACCTACTCCGAGCTTCCTTACCCTGCCTGGCTGCTCCTTACCTCCCGGCCCTCCCGGCCCACCCGCCCGCCCTCACCTGGGTGCACAAAGATGCGCGCGGGGCTGTTCTTGAAGATCAGCGGCCCGTACGCGGGGTTGTCCAGCCGCGTGCCCTGCAGCGTGGGTACGTCGATCGACTCCACGCGCAGCGCATAGTGGCCACACGCGCCCGCCACGTACTCGCCCGAGTAGGTGCCGTCGCCGTTGTCGACGATGCTGCCGGGAACGACAAACTCGTGGCGGTCCAGGGGCCCCACCAGGGTCACCTGCAGCTCCTCGCCGCCCGATCGGTGCAGCAGGCCACACGTGTTGCGCAGCTGCGCGGTGAAGCGGGCGGTCATGTTGGTCCAGGCCTGCTAGGAGGATGGGGGGGGGCGGGGCAGGGAGGTGATCAAAAAAGGGGGGGGGGGGGGGGGGGGGGAGAGAGACGAGGACAAAGGCAGGAGACAGGGCAGAAAATAAGGAGGACAAGGCAGGAGGATGGAATAAGAAAGAGGACGAAAGAGGAAGAGAGACACATTACATTAGTTCATTTTTAGCAAATAATCTTTTTAAACAAGGGGGACAGCGGGGACATGCATAGCGGGTGTGTTTCCTCCCGTACATGTCGACAATTAAAAAAAACGCTACATGGACAATTGCCCCCCAAGGCCCACCAAGGCAACCTGCCAAATAGCTGGCCCATCCACCCCTTAACTGGTCACAGAGCTCTCAAACAAATACTGGGGCGATAGCAGAACAACCAAGCTGGCCATCATTTTTTGGGAAAAGGGCGTAATTTGTTTTCTTAGTAGCCCTATCCTGACGCGGGCCCTAACCTGGCGTGTGCCGTCGCCAGCAATATAGCTCTCGGAGAGCAGCACCCCTCCCTCCGCGCCCGCCCACAGATCCGCATATGTCCACAGCGGGTCCTTGTCCCCCGTGAACACCAGCAAGCCGCGGCCCCTGCTGCCAACCGCCACGCCGCCAACCCCCTCGTTGAGCCGGAACAGCTCCCACAGGCCCGTCTCATTGCCCTTGAGCGGGCACCCATTGGCGGCGGTGATGCTGTCGATCGCGACGCTCCACAGGCGCAGCTCACCGAAGGATCCTTGGAACCCGGTCTCTGGGGCATTGTTGATCGCGGACGCGCCGAGTGTGGCGGGCGACCGGCTGGCCTCGACTGGGCGGATGCCGTCCACGGTGGAGCCTTGCTCAGCGACCACCTGGCCGTCGACGAGGATGCGGACGAGCAGGCCGTTGTAGCTGGCGGCGATGCGTGCCCACTGGTTGGGGAAGAGGACGGGATCCGGGGTGGAGACCTCACGTGTCTGCAGGGGGGAGGGGTGGGGGGGGAAGAGGAGGCAAGATGGCAAGTCGTTGAAAATCTGCCCCTTTTCTCTCCATGTCTCACATTTCTCAGAGAAACGCGTTCCGCGATGAGTTCCGCAACAAGGATGCCGCCAAATGTGCGCGTTGTACTCATTGAAAAATTCACCTTGGCTGGACTGTTAACTCTGACATTTCAGCGAACGTAGCTCGAGTTACGGTCCTAGGACGTTCAGCTGTACGAGGAACTATTTCAAAATTGCTTCGTAAGTCTACTAGAGTTAGTTGTAAGTGGGTATCCTTTGGTCGATCCAAAGGCGACAGCGAATGCGCGTTGCGTATTTCACGACAGATGGATCTTGGATGAAGGCAAGAGGTGAGAGAGCAGAGGCACCACAAGGAAAGCTACTGGCGGTGGTAGGCAGGGGGTGATGGCGACAGGGCCACACAGGCCTTGTCAGATTTTAATAATTTGGTTCGCAAGGCCTTCACGCAGTCCTGGTTGAATATTTTAACTCCAACTAGCGGGTCTGTCCGATGTGATAGAAAAGAGCGCGATGAAATCAAAGAAAGCTGAGGACAGTGTCAACAGTCAAACTCCAAACGATAGTGGTGGAATATGCCAGGGAGGCCTATGCAAGGAAAAACAAACGGTGGTCGCAACAATGGTTCATAATCACAAACGCAACATTGATTTACAATATGCAATTTCTTAGGAATCTGCCACGGTTTTACTGTCATTTTCATCCAGAATCGTTTTCAGCCTACGGTCTTAGAAGTATGATGGTCTAAAGTTTAGAAGTAGAAGAAAGTTTGATTTCCTTGTTTCAGCATTGCCTATGCATCTTGTGTGCATGCAGAAGGCCACGCAAGACGAGCTGGGCGTGGATGAGGATCATGCACAATGAAGATGACGCGGTCGATGACGAAGGGGGAGACTTTTTACCCCTCCAGTGAGCGCTCATCAAGAAACCGCGCATTAAAACTAGCGAGGGTAGAAAGCGCCACAAGATCAGTTCGTCCGGCATGGTTGGGTACCTATGAAATCGGAAAATGAGGATGGGTTTGACATTTTGTATGAACATGGTATTGACGAAGAAGAGAAGGAAAAACATGGGAGATAGAGTATGTTGCATGGATCTCACACGTTGTGTCTCAATGCGTACAACTTAACAGACGTGCAGCCGTGTACTGGTTCAAACATAATGCAAGGATTAGTCGCGAGCCAAACCTAATTAGGACGCTATCACACATGTTGAAGACTGGCCACTTACACCACATTCCTTGTTGGCAGGAGAGTGGACGATCAACCTGCCCATAAGAATATCATAGAGCAAAGACTACTTGGACGTAGTTGCACATGGATCATAGAGCGGTACTATTCAGTACTCGAGGAAGTCCACTATTCCACAGACAACGGCACTAACAAGTCGGTAATACACCCTGCGCTATCGCCTATATGTTAACAGAATTATTTCTGCAGACGCGTTCATTCTGCATTTAACGCACAGTCCAAGCTACCCCACTGCCCCCCCAAAAAACACCCACCAGGGCCACCGCGCTGTCGATCATGACAGAGAAGGACACGCGGCCGTCGACCATCCACACGATGACACCTGGCAGGAGCATGCTCTGTGTGGGCTGCTCGAACAGCACAAACGTGCCGTTGGTCTCGACCGGCTTGAGCCACATCTCGACCGTGAACGTGCCGTTGGCCTGCCAGCCGGGTGCGTCAAAGGCCGCGTTGGATCCGGTGCCCACCAGCTGGAACACGCTCCTCCCGTCCACCTCAACCGCCACGCCTTCCCTGCGGTACAGGTCGGAGACCTCATCGGACGAGATCGCGCGGCTCCACACGAGCAGGTCGTCCACGCTGCCCAGCATGTCCACGCCGAGCAGCGCGCGGTCCAGCCTGGTGGGGGTGGTGAGAGGTGGATGGTGAGGGGTGGGTGGTGGGGTTGGGTGGTGGGTGGTGGGTGGTGGGAGGTGGGGTGGGTGGTGAGGGGTGGGGTTGGTGGTGACGGGTTGGGGTTGGTGGTGACGGGTTGGGGTTGGGGTTGGGGTTGGGATTGGGGTGGGGGTTGGGGTTGGGGCTGGGGCTGGGGCTGGGGTTGGGGTTGGGGTTGGGGTTGGGGTTGGGGTTGGGGGGGGCGGGACGGGGGGGGGGGGCCGATGGTGTAAACAAGGCAGAACAGCCAGGCATCGAGCGTTAGCAACATCAAAGGGTGTGCTTTACTCTTTAGCTAGGTCATCTCATGCATGACACCAAGGGCATTCGCACCGCCGTGGGATTTGTTTCATCCAGAGGCAATCCCACGATTCCGCTTCGATGTTCGCAAGGGGTGTATCCGGGCGGACACAGAAATGCGTGCATAGCTGAGGATTTAACAATATATATAGAATATAGGAGGAAGCCATAACCGCGGCTAGTTATACTAGTAAATCATACCAGTGTGCTTTTTCTATTAATAGCTCACTTGTACGTGACGGGCTCCGGCATCAGCTCCGCGCTTGTGTTGGCCGCGAGAGCGCCCGAGACGTAGAAATAGCCGTCCCCGTCCTTGGTGCGCACGATGCATACGTGCTGCCACGCGTCCACGATGACGGGCGCGCCGAACCGGCCATCCAGTGTCAGGTTGCCCCACCCGCCGTGCGCCTCGAGAGCGATCACGTGCGCGGGCGCCCGCTTGCGGCCCTTGTCCTCCTCCTGGTAGAGGACGCGGGTGACTGGCGACAGGTGCAGCCACGCGCACCATGACCACGCGCCCTCGGCGCCGGAGCCACCGATCAGAGCGGGGAACTCGACGCGGTCCCCTGGGTCAAAGCGCAGCGCCTGGCCGAGCTGGTTCTGGCGGTCGGGGGCAAAGGCGGGGCCGCCCTTTCCGTAGTTGCGCAGGATGCGGCCGTCGGCGTCGTCGGAGCCGCCCCCGGAGGAGCGGGTGTCGCGGACATCACCCTTGAAGAGATACTGGGCAGTCAGGCCACGGGCGCGCTCCTCGCCAAGAACGTCTGTGGGGGGTGGGGGGAAAGGGCAATACAAGGGACAAAAGAGGGAATTAGATAAAAGGTATTGGCATAATAAAGAGATCAGAAAAAGGCCAAGCATAGCAAGGAATTAGGGAGAATTGAGCTGGTTGGAGTAAGGCAAGAAATGAAGGAAGACCGGTACGTTTTGAGAATGGCATGGAACCGAGCGAAACGGTAGGGCACACTCATAATGGTACGGCACAAGAAGAGAGAAATGAGGAAGTGGAACTGGTAAGTGGAACTAGTCACAGGGTTATGACTTATGAGAACGAGCGAACAGTGTTGGTTGGGGTACGCATAAGCGTACAAAGTAGTGGAAAGAGTTGGCATGCAACAGCAACTCAAAGCAAGCACCCGCTCCAATCAAGTGTAAATGCACTCAGGAAGATCAGCCGGCCGGCACGCGCGCCCATGCTTACATTTGTACTCGTAGTCGAAGGACACCGCATTGTAGCCTCCGTTGGCCACAATCATTTGGCATGGGCCCGGCGTGGGGTGCGGCGGCGCGTACACGCGCAGCGCCGATGAGTTGATGTACTCCACGTCGCCCTGTCGGAATGGGCGGCCAGGAGGGGCATGTGGCATTGACAGCATCAGCGTCTCCACATTTTGACAGCTTCCACAGCGGCTGTGAGGTTGGGTGATGTGGAGGGGAGTTTAAGACTACCTTTGGGTTTGAGTCCGGAGCCAATATGAGATGGGGGCTGCAATTGATCGTGGGGTAAAGGCTGCGGGGGCGGTTGATGCCTGCAGCCATCAACATTTGCTACCCTATGCTGCGGAATACTGCCAACGGTTTCCCAGCCTTGAGCTTCCAATACCCTCCTCAGGTGATCCACCGCCTAACAGGTGATCCACCGCCTCTCGCCAGAAATATGCCTCAGGCAAGACAATAGGGACAGGCTGCACCACAGGCAAGTCCCTCAGGCACATCCCTGCTGCCCTTGCCCAACGGGAATCCCTGCTCTTTCCTTCATGGCTCAGCGCAAGCTCCGGTGTCAGCATCACACTAGATACTATATGTAGTTGAAATACAGGCACTTCAAAGGAACAGCTGCCCTGTGAAGCTTCAGCATCACCGCTCATGGTGCGGCGAAAAAAGGGCGCGCATCTGCCCACATCGCGCATCCTTGTGCCCACATCTCACCTCCAGGCTGTACACTGTCTTACGTAATGCCAAGTGGGCGGGGCTACTAAGGGTGTAGAGGTTAGGGGCTAGGAGTGAGGGCTTAGGGTTTCCTCCGCTGCTGGAGGGCACGCTCATTGCCCCTCGCCTCCAGACTGGCGAACGCCACACGCAGGATTGGGCTGTATAAGGTGGAGGGTTTGTGGTTTAAGTTTAGGGTTTCAGGTTCCGGGTCTCCCCACAGCGGAGCGCACGCTGACCGCCCCTCACCTCCAGCCCGTCGAACGTGACGCGCAGGTTGGGGCTGTTGACAAAGTTCTCGCCCAGGATGAGCAGGGGGCGGCTGAGCGAGCCCAGCAGGGGCCCCTTGAGCGGCGTGTACAGCTCATTGCTGAAGATGTTGGTGCGGTTCACCGAGGAGACCGCGATCGTGTCTGTGCACGCAACGGGCGGGGAACCGTGATGGATCGCCGTGATGGACCGTGGGGATGGCCATGTCGGCAAACCAGGGATGGATCGCAGATGTTAGCCATGACGGGTGGTAGGGATGGCCAGAGGGCAGAGAGTCACGAGGCCAGCGTGTTAGCTATGCATCAGCAGGTTGAAAGCGTTAGCCATGCATCAGCAAGTGAAAAGTGTTAGCCATGCATCAGCATCTGGAAAGTGTTAGCCATGCATCAGCATCTGGAAAGGGTCAGCCATGCATCAGCGAGAGGAAAGTGTTTGCCATGCATCAGCGAGTGGAAAGTGTACACGGGAACATGGTCGGGAAACTGGGCACCTCCCCGCCCCACCTCAACCCTTCCCCAGCCACCACATGGAGGCTGCCTCTACCTCCGATACCCAAGTGCTTCTCCCCGTGGGCTTCAAGGGTGCGAACACTGGTCTGAGATGGTCAAGAAAAGAAAAAAAAGCGGATTTCCTAGTTCTAGCCAACCAACCAACCAACCAACCCATACTTCAAGCCACCCACCACCCACCCCTGTAGTTCTGGCCCCTTCCCCCGATCAACCCCCCCCCCCCCCCAACGTACCAAACGGCATGCGCTTGACCTTGACCTTCTCGGCAAAGTGCACGATGGCCCGCGGCCGCGTGGTGTTGGCCACGTCCTCGCTGCGCGCGTCCGCCTTGTCGCGGATGGTGCTGCCAGAAATGTCATTGAACGCATAGCGCGAGATAAGGCGGCCGCGGTGCCGCTTGCCCGGCTCGCCCTCAAAGGGGAGGCCGACCGCGTCCTCGGCGGACAGGGCCTCCCCGTAGATGCGTGCGTCGTCCACCAGGCCCGACAGGAAACGCACCTGAATGGGCAGGCCGTAGCAGTACATGGTACAAGCAGTGTCAGTGGCACATGTAGACGGTACTAGTAGCATATGGTTAGCATTTTTTTAGGGGGGGGGGGGGCAGCGGGAAGTGGTACAAGCAGCAGTACAAAGTGAGGATTGTGGGGGGGGGCGGAAGAGAGAGAGACAGAGAGAGAGACAGAAAGAGAGAGAGAGAGAGAGAGAGAGAGAGAGAGAGAGAGAGAGAGAGAGAGAGAGAGAGAGAGAGAGAGAGAGAGAGAGAGAGAGAGAGAGAGAAAGTGGTGGGACAACCAGTAATACAGGGGGTGAATGGGGGGAAGAGGGGGGGGGGAGAAAAGGGGACAGCGGGGGGGACAGCGGGGAGAGGGGAGATGGGAAAGAGAGCCTGATCAAGGCGGATCACAAAAAGGAATCTCAGTCAATGCTGAATGCAAGGATACACTGCCACTGCAGTGCAATAAACGATGTCGCTGTTTCTAGAACGTCCTACCATACCAGCAGGTGCAGTCCCTACCCGATGCCAAGCACCCAACAGGCCATGCTAGCGAACCAGCTAGTCCCTGCGATATCCCCAGCACTCAACAATTCAACCTAACATACAGGCTGGTGCAGTTCATACTCCACGCCCAGCACCCGACAGGCAGTGCTTATGTACTAGACCTGACATAAAGGGATCATGCAAAAACCCAACATACCGGCTGGTGCAGCTCGTACTCCATGCCGAGCGTCATGTACCCCCCCGTGAGGTCCGGCAGCCTCAGGTTCACGTCGATCGCCAGCCGGCCGTCCACAAACACACGCACGTTGCGAAACGCCAGCTCATTGGGCGCGGGCGTGCGGCTGGTGTATGCGCCCACATCCACGGGGGTGAACGTGGCCGCAACATGGTGCCACTGCGCAGGGGCGGGGCGGGGCAGGTACGACCACTGGTAGATCGGCTCCTGCGGGCGCCAGCAGCAAGAGCGATGGGGCAGGAAGGGGCAGCAGGGGGCAGGGCGCAGCAAGGGGCAGGGGGCAGCCAAGGGGTTGATGGGGGAGGGAGGAGCAACGGGCAGCGAGGGGCAGCGAGGGGCAAGAGCGTGGCTTGTTATTATTGGAATTCTTGATCACAATAAAGCGAAAGCAATTGGCGGTCTTCTGCGGAAACAAATGAACCTTGGCCTTTGCTGCCGCAATGCCTTCCAAACACCACTCCTAACAGTTATTCCTACCACTTCTATAATAGATATTTCCAGAATTTTCCATGAGCGCTTGGGACGGTAGGCAGGACGGTAAAATGGGTGCTCCAATCACAACACGGCAGGCGTCGCGTGACGACTCCGGCTACATAAGGATCTACCACTTGCCGTCATCACGTGGTTGTCCATGAAGTAGAAACGGCCCTTCTGCCACCCCAGCGTGATCGAGCGCCGCTGGTCCGCCGTGCTCAGCCCAAACACCGACTGGCGCTCGTCACTCAGCTTCTCGGGCCACACAAACACGCTGACGGACAGGGTGGCTGCGCACCCATCGTGGCCGCGCCAGGGTGCCACGCCATGCCACGCAAGGCAGAGGCAACATCCACAAATGAGTAGACACATAAGCACACAAGAGGGGATCGTCAAGACGACATCACCAGCTTCCATAATGGCACGGCACCCACCAGCTTCCACATAATGGCTGCTCAATCATCCACAATGGGTGCTTATGAACACACAGCCTACCGGCAGACATGACAAAGTAGAGAGGTGCTTACATCCCTGTGGCACGATATCCCCTGGACGGACTGCCACATGATCTCTTGCCCAAGAATGCCTTGCCCAGAGCAAGCAGAGCCGCAGAGCCTCAAGAGCATAGCATAGCACGCATAGCACGACAGCGGCGCAAAGACAAGCCTCATGCAAACACGGGTGTGCCCCAACCCAACTGCGCGGTGGCACTTGACTTCCCCTTCGTGACTGTGTCTCACGTCGTTGTGGCACTCACCGGACTGTGTGTCACCATGCGCTGCCACCCACGTGGCGGTCTCTCCCTGTGCGTTGCCACCCATCGGACTGGGTCAGCCACACTAGAGTATGTGCCCCAATGCATCGCCGGACACCCAATTGTAGCTACTCTATGCGCTGCCACCCACCTGACAATATCTCGCTAAACGTTACCACCAAGCTGACTGCCCCCAACTGAAGGTCTCTCATCGGTGAGTGGTCACCTACCTGACTCCACAGCCTTGTGCTCCGGCAGACTGGCCTGCACGTATGAGCGCTCGCCGTCCAGCTGGAGCACGGTCTCGCCGGAGGAGGCTGGGCGAGGGGAAGGGGAAATTCACCGACCACAACCAGAGGCCACACCGAGTTTAGAACGGGATTAGCAATCATGCCAGCAATGATACAGATATTGGTAACAATAGTAGAACGACAATGACGGTTAAATGGTGATCACTGCAGGCGTTCTCCCCACCCCATGCCCATGCAGCCATGCCCCTGCGTGAGCCGGACACTGATTCGCCAGCATGTGCACGAGTGCGGGGACCATGTCAACCAGAACAGGGAAACCAGCACAAGAATCCTGGATCCACCGTGCCATGCAAAAAAGGTGACCATCAACAAGACCCATCCCTTGTATCGCAGCTGACCAGCCCCACACTAACCAGCCACTGCTACACCAGTAACGGCGAAACCTTGTGGAACCGTAGTAGCAGGGCAACAAACAGGGGAGTGCTGTTTGCACGGGACACAAGCACAACCAGCTTTGCTTCCAACAGGACGTAGGGGCGCAGGGGTGATGGCATATACAATGCAGCCATATCTTGGCAACGAGGTAATGTAAACAGCTTGCCGATAGCATCAATATGCCACCTTTTCATAACTGTTCCCCGAGGTTGCAGCACACAATGAGTTGACACTTGCTCTGATGCTATGGTCACACGCTCAACGTAGAAATAAATGGATGCCCCCCAGATTTGCCAGGTTTGTTGATAGGCAGGGCCATAGAATACTTCGCTAGCACATAAATAAGTATTATTGGATCAGAGACGGCACTACGCCTTGCAATGTAATCCCACCGCCCAGCACCGCCCGCGTAGCAAGCGGCAGGAAGGTTCGAAAAGCAACATCCGTGATGATAATGGTTTTTTGTTGACAGCGACCTGCTGCCAAACGCCAGGATTGGAGGATGCTAGGGTTCCCTGCTGTTTGTTCCACTGCAACGGAAGCGGCATGGCATTCGCTTACTGCGTGCCCATAGACCACGTGATGAACAAACACGTGCCAAAGGAAGCTCCGTTCACAACAGCCAACCTGACCTCATGGATTTCCTCTTTTCCCGTGTCACCCAGGGTCAGGTATTGGTAAGTCTACAAGGCCACTGCCTTCAGGCTTTTGTGAGTCCTCGTATGATTGGGAAGACCTAAGATATTTTTGACTGACCTGCCATGGCAAGCGTTTCATGCAAGGTGCGCACGAAACTTAGCGGAGAGGTTACTCGCTATAGCACACACATATATCATACGAGCGAACATATCTTAAGAGTAATGAAATAAGAAGGACTCACCTGAAGAAACATGGCTAGTAGATAGAAAAAGAATCCCAAGGATTATGCAGGTCCAAGCAGGCGCAGATACGGCCATTTCTCTGCTGCCACTAGAGAAATGCGTGCCTAGAGCCCAGTTCTGTCAGCCGGTGTCTCAGCGGCTGTAACGCATAACGATCAAGATGCTAGAAAAACCATAGCTATAGTAAAGAAATCGCCTCTTTTTCTTTCTGCCGCATCTCGAAAGCCCCGCTATCTACGCCTCCCCATCACAATAAACTCGTGTCTGAATTCCTCCATGCCCAAATGCTACCCCGCGGCTCGTCTCTTTGCCCGGCGCGGGCGACCAAAAAGCCCCAAAATTAGATGCACCGAGATGTATCATGTATTGTCCCGCGCAGGGTGCTCTTAGTGGATTGGCTCCTACAAGGGCTCTCGGCTCAATGCAACTGTTTACCAACTTGTCATTGCTAAAAGGCTGATTGCGATTTGCGCGGGATGACCTCAACTCACGAGTCGTGACTCAAACGTGACTCTCCAATAATACCATGGGCGCGACGCTGCGCCTACAGCAATGACTTCGGTTGTAAACAATGCACCAGAGCACAGTCGCTTTAAGTTGCTATCGACCCCTGAAATTCGGCGTCGCAACATAACGCGGTAATATAACCGGGAACCTCCGGGAACTGGGAAGGCAGGGATGAGGGAAGCCCAATTAGCCCATACGGCATACACCTATATGTACAGGCATTCACGCCTTAAGTTGGGTTGGCTTAAGTTGTGTTCACGCCTTCAGTTGGGTCAAATAGGGTTTCGGCATTCCGAGTTCAAAGTAGTTCAGAATAGTATGTTTAATTATCTTTAGTTCAAATTAGTAGAATTTAGTAGAATCATTCACGCCTTAAGTTGGGTTCACGCCTTAAGTTTGGGTTGACCCCTCAAAAACCTCGAACCCAACTTAAGGCGTGAATGCCTGTACCTAAAGACACCAGACGCCACTCACGCCATGGAGCAGGTCAGTTTTTTTTGTCTTTTTACTCTGACTGACCCTGGGCTGACTGACGAATTCACTCGAATTCACAGTTCAGATGCCAGCGGATAGTTTACGTTCTGTTGCAAGCTCAAACTCCAACCTGGTAACGGTTCATGGCACTCAGCCTGTACGAGTCACAAGTAGGTAGTCGTAGCGTAACAGTTGCACGACGATAGCGCTCGTCGAGAGGCACGGTCGCGCTCGAGCCACGCCAAACGCACGTGATCAGCAGCGGACGTTGAAATGCGCCAAAAACCTCCAAAAACGGCGAGCGAAGTAAGCATAATATGTTACATGGCAGTTCGTAATTGGCTAACGTTGTAGTCGTTGAAGACCGGGGTAGACTTGGCAAAGACCCGCAAGCTTAGTGGATAAACTTTACTGGTAGTGTCCGGTATTCAGTCGGTGTGTTGATTGGTGACCAGAGCAGGTCTCCCGGCGTAGTTGTAAATGGCCACTGCTGATGGTCTTCCCCATAGGCGCAACTCCGAACAAGTACCCCAACCGCAAATATCTGGTGAACCCGACCTTGCCAAGCGCCTAAGCCTGGACAGCGCTATTCCTTTGCCAATAGCCAGACATGGCGAGGCAATGGCGGGCGTGTCGCCAAAAGTTCTTAGGATCGGAACGTCGAAGAGAAGTTTTTATCAGCGGTTTATTAAGAAGAAGCCATCGGCCAGCCGCGTCGCTCCACCCTTCGAGGGAGAGCCTGCTCCAGTTGCAACGTAAGTATTCGGTTATCTATTTGCACTTTGACGCCAGCCCAATCGAATATTACACCCCCCGGCGACTCCTGGTCCAGTCTCCGTAACCGTGGGAGATGTATATCTGCTCTTAATTCGTCCTTGCAGGGAATCAAAGGCGCAGCAGTCGCTGCGCCTATCCACTCAGATGATGGAGAAAGATATCACCATTCTTCAGTCATACGCGAGGTGAGAGTAGTAGGAAACCCCGGTTTAGTGGTCAACAAGCTGGGCGCGCTGTTCCGGTTCGCTAGTTGTGCGTTTACGTTTGGCAGTTACCATTACGGTCGTTATGATTAATCATCCACGTGCCCCGAGTTAATGTGGCCTCGCATATCTCCTCACCATATATATCATATTATTTTCTTTAGGGTTCTTCTTTTCGGGGTTTAATTTCCTTAGGTTGCATGCCACTCTCACCTCCGTAATTTATCATTCTCAATGAATATATATAACTTTGACATATCATTAGTTCAATCACCCTGTCAGCACTGATGTGGAGAATTTTTGGCTGCTACATTGGCATTATTGTTTTCGTACATGGCTGGCTAGCCCTTGATTTTTTTTAATGGCTTGTGGCGATATGTGACAGGTCAGTGGAAGCACGAGCAGGTACCTAAGCAGGTTATGTCGAAAAGCTGTCCTATGCCCTACTCTGTAGAATAGCACTGATGAGTTGATTGCTACTGTGTACCTTAACGCCACGGGAATATAGCAATGCGGCATCCACTGGTATACCTGAGCTGTATTCGGCAAGTTTTCTGCATATGTGCTGATGCAGCAAGGTCTGAATGGCCATCTGAATGGGCTCTATGGATTTTATGGGTTGTATGGATTAAATGATGGGCTGCGGACGAAGAAACGAGAGGCTGCCTGCACGCGCGAGCTCACAGGTGGGCGGCTCGGCATGCAGAGTCATAACAGCCCCCCTCCCTCCCCTCCTCCCCTCCTCCCCTCCTCCCCTCCTCCCCTCCTCCCCTCCTCCCCTCCCCCCTCCTCCCCTCCTCCCCTCCCCTCCTCCCCTCCTCCCCTCCTCCCCTCCTCCCCTCCTCCCCTCCTCCCCTCCTCCCTCCCCTCCTCCCTCCTCCCCTCCTCCCCCCCCCCTCCTCCCCTCCTCCCCTCCCCCCTCCCCCCTCCTCCCCTCCCCTCCCCCCTCCTCCCCTCCCCCCCTCCTCCCCTCCCCCCTCCCCCCTCCTCCCCTCCCCCCCTCCTCCCCTCACCTCCCGGAGAAAACCCTAAACCCTAAAACCCTCCTCCCCTCCCGTCTTTTCCTTCTGCTTCTGATCCCGTTTCCTTTTTGTTGGCGCCCCTGCCTCACGCCGGCCCAGGTGCAACATCGACACTCAGCCGTTCGTTTCCACGATGCTCCGCACGTTGTCCCGGTTCCTGCTGGAGCCGGGTGGGGGTGAGTTGCACGTGCAGTGATGACATGCCAGCGCACGTGCATAAGCATGGGCTTAATCAATACAATATGGGCTCGTGACTGGAACTTTGGGGAGACCCTGGGCCGGCACATTGAGCTTTTATTCTTAGGAGTTTTCACGGTTGTGTGTTTCCATGGCAAAGGTCATCCTACTACATTATACCACAGTACTCTAAGCATTCCCAATGCATGCTCTGGAGCATGCTCCTGCTGACATTTTCTGACGGGAGGGCCGTTCACATGTACGCTCTAGTTGTCTTGTTTTCTATTAAAAATGCTCAATTAAGCACTCGCATTGTTTAGGCACAGATGAGTTGGAGTCAATCAAGAAGTGAGCGGCAAATTCTCAGTCATAAATAGGAAGCCAAGAATACCACCAAGGCATGGCCTTCCATGTAAGAGAGGCCGCAAGCAAGAAACAGTGAAACTTGCCCCTTACTGCCTTGTCGATCACTGTGGTGCGTTAGATTAACCGTTGCTTAACTCTTGATCAGACGCGTCGCAGTAGGCCTCCGCACTTTGCACACTGGATTGGTGGTGCAGTGTATAGGGGAGTGTATAGGGGTTCGGTACCCACGTGACGCAGTCTACGTGATAATTAATTGGTGGAGAGCCTATTTGTGCGTGCCCATCCTGGCTCAGAAATGGCGTGGTATTGGCACCACTTCCAAAGTAGCCCGGATGCCATGGGGGCTATGTACCATGCGTTTCTGCTAGCCGGCAGGCTGGCTTCGCAGCGCGGAGACTTGCGGAGAGCTGTGGCAGTGTAATGTGAATTTAGGGGGCTTTATTGGTACCCACGCGATGCAATCGTGTGTTTTAATTTGTCAATGCCTGGGCTAGTTCAGGGTCCGACCCCATAAGAAGCATGGCTGTCCTCTGATTCTACTCCGACGCTCCACCGTTCCTATGCTCTCACCACATCCCCAATCGATCACGAGCATGGCCTCATTGTGATGACCTCGCCACTTGGATGACCTCACCACTTGGATGACCTCACCACTAGGGTGAAGGCACCTTTGGGATGACCTCACCACTGGCATGACCTCACCACTGGCACGATCTCGCCCCTTTGACTGGCATGACTCTTGGCCCTTACAACGCGTTTCAACAATCAGTCAAGGATGTGGACTCGTACATCCCCTACCTGGCCGGCGTGATGGGGCGGGAGGTCACCCTACGCGTCAAGGAAGGCGCCATCGCTGGCATCCCCGGCACCGCCACGCCCACGGTCGAGGAGGAGGTGGTCGCGATTGACCCGGGCGAGGAGGAGGGCAGCCGGCGGGGCAGCCAGGGGGGCGACGAAGACTTCCCTGGCATGTCCCACGGGGGGAGCGTCGGTTCCAACCTGGACCTGCGTGGCACCGACGAGGGCGCGTCGCTCGTGCTCAAGACGGACGCGGCTGATGACGCGGAGCTCATGTCGCCTACCGCAGCCGAGGCATCCGAGAAGGTACACATGATATGAAATATATATATATTAGTTTTATATAGTAGAAATACGTGTTTGATTTAAGATAGATGGTGTAGGTGGTATCCACCGCGGCCGAGGCGTGAGGCGTCCGAGAAGGTACACATAATTTCACATATTACAGATATCATATTACATAGTACATATTACAGAAATAAACTACAGAGATATACTACAAATATTGCAGAGTAGTGTAAAAGAGGCTATCTACAAGGCATGCACCGTGGCCAAGGCGTAGGAGAAGGTGTGCCGTGTTGTAACATTGAATGTGTGTAGAACGTTGTCTATAGTACACGCTCGTGCTCAAGATGGATGAGGGGAATGCCCGGACCTCATGTCGACCACCGCGGTTGAGGCGTCCAAGATCGTATATTATAGTACTGTGAATGATCTATTGTATGTAACATGTACCATGATAGGAAAAGCCATGATATAAACCTCACACAGTATATTCCATTACACGGGCTATATTGACAGCCCTTGCATACGATGAAGGCTACATAGCAGGCATCTCTGCGTGTGGGTGCCCGAAAAGCCTTTCTCTATGTGAAGAGCTGTCTGTAAACAGACAAGCCGGCACACATGACCTTGGGAGGTGACAGAGCTTCCGCCTAGAAAAGACCCATCCAACCTCTTAGGGTAGCTTTGCCTTTCAACTTGGTACGAAGGCAGTGTTTGGAAGGCTGTTGCGCCGTTTGGGTTGGCATCCTGTGGGACGTTTCGACGGGCTATGGGGCGCAGATGGGGCGCGCTCTGTGCACCGGAACATCATGGTGCATGGGAACAATTCTGGTTTGTGCGTTGTGAGCTTCCAGTGAAGGCTTCTGGGAGGGGGCGGCGGGGGGGGGGGGAATGCAAGGAGTGGGGCATCCAAACCTAGGAGTGGGCACATGCGACATGCGCCGTGTTTTTCTTCCTCTTGCCCCCCTGCTGTCATGTGATCCTCTTTTGCACAAATCTTGTTCCTATATCTCGTGCTCTTTGTATATATCTCGTGCTTTATCTTCTTCTATTTTGTGCTCCTCTTTGCATACATCTCGTGCTCCTCTTTGCATACATCTCGTGCTCCTCTTGTGCCTACATCTCGTGCTCCTCTTGTGCTCATATCTCATGCTCCTCTTGTGCTCATATCTCGTGCTCCTCTTGTGCTCATATCTCATGCTCCTCTTGTGCTTATATCTCGTGCTCCTCTTGTGCTTATATCTCATGCTCCTCTTGTGCTCATATCTCGTGCTCCTCTTGTGCTAATATCTCATGCTCCTCTTGTGCTCATATCTCATGCTCCTCTTGTGCTATATCTCATGCTCCTCTTGTGCTCATATCTCGTGCTCCTCTTGTGCTTATATCTCATGCTCCTCTTGTGCTTATATCTCGTGCTCCTCTTGTGCTCATATCTCGTGCTCCTCTTGTGCTTATATCTCGTGCTCCTCTTGTGCTCATATCTCGTGCTCCTCTTGTGCTACATCTCGTGCTCCTCTTGTGCTTATATCTCGTGCTCCTCTTGTGCTCATATCTCGTGCTCCTCTTGTGCTTATATCTCGTGCTCCTCTTGTGCTATATCTCGTGCTCCTCTTGTGCTACATCTCGTGCTCCTCTTGTGCTTATATCTCATGCTCCTCTTGTGCTACATCTCGTGCTCCTCTTGTGCTCATATCTCGTGCTCCTCTTGTGCTACATCTCGTGCTCCTCTTGTGCTATATCTCGTGCTCCTCTTGTGCTCATATCTCGTGCTCCTCTTGTGCTTATATCTCGTGCTCCTCTTGTGCTATCATCGTGCTCCTCTTGTGCTTATATCTCGTGCTCCTCTTGTGCTTATATCTCGTGCTCCTCTTGTGCTTATATCTCGTGCTCCTCTTGTGCTTATATCTCATGCTCCTCTTGTGCTCATATCTCGTGCTCCTCTTGTGCTTATATCTCGTGCTCCTCTTGTGCCTACATCTCGTGCTCCTCTTGTGCTCATATCTCGTGCTCCTCTTGTGCATACATCTCGTGCTCCTCTTGTGCCTACATCTCGTGCTCCTCTTGTGCTCATATCTCGTGCTCCTCTTGTGCCTACATCTCGTGCTCCTCTTGTGCTCATATCTCGTGCTCCTCTTGTGCTTATATCTCGTGCTCCTCTTGTGCTCATATCTCGTGCTCCTCTTGTGCCCATATCTCGCGCTCCTCTTGTGCTTATATCTCGTGCTCCTCTTGTGCTTATATCTCGTGCTCCTCTTGTGCCTACATCTCGTGCTCCTCTTGTGCTTATATCTCGTGCTCCTCTTGTGCTTATATCTCGTGCTCCTCTTGTGCATACATCTCGTGCTCCTCTTGTGCATACATCTCGTGCTCCTCTTGTGCTTATATCTCGTGCTCCTCTTGTGCTATATCTCGTGCTCCTCTTGTGCCTACATCTCGTGCTCCTCTTGTGCCTACATCTCGTGCTCCTCTTGTGCTTATATCTCGTGCTCCTCTTGTGCTTATATCTCGTGCTCCTCTTGTGCTTATATCTCGTGCTCCTCTTGTGCTAATATCTCATGCTCCTCTTGTGCCTATATCTCGTGCTCCTCTTGTGCCTACATCTCGTGCTCCTCTTGTGCCTACATCTCGTGCTCCTCTTGTGCCTACATCTCGTGCTCCTCTTGTGCTTACATCTCATGCTCCTCTTGTGCTCATATCTCGTGCTCCTCTTGTGCTCATATCTCGTGCTCCTCTTGTGCTTATATCTCATGCTCCTCTTGTGCTCATATCTCGTGCTCCTCTTGTGCCTACATCTCGTGCTCCTCTTGTGCTCATATCTCGTGCTCCTCTTGTGCTTATATCTCGTGCTCCTCTTGTGCTCATATCTCGTGCTCCTCTTGTGCCTACATCTCGTGCTCCTCTTGTGCTCATATCTCGTGCTCCTCTTGTGCTCATATCTCGTGCTCCTCTTGTGCTTATATCTCGTGCTCCTCTTGTGCTCATATCTCGTGCTCCTCTTGTGCTCATATCTCGTGCTCCTCTTGTGCTTATATCTCGTGCTCCTCTTGTGCCTACATCTCGTGCTCCTCTTGTGCTCATATCTCGTGCTCCTCTTGTGCTTATATCTCGTGCTCCTCTTGTGCATACATCTCGTGCTCCTCTTGTGCTATATCTCGTGCTCCTCTTGTGCTCATCTCGTGCTCCTCTTGTGCTTATATCTCGTGCTCCTCTTGTGCTTATATCTCGTGCTCCTCTTGTGCTCATATCTCGTGCTCCTCTTGTGCTTATATCTCGTGCTCCTCTTGTGCTCATATCTCGTGCTCCTCTTGTGCTCATATCTCGTGCTCCTCTTGTGCTTATATCTCGTGCTCCTCTTGTGCTCATATCTCGTGCTCCTCTTGTGCTACATCTCGTGCTCCTCTTGTGCTCATATCTCGTGCTCCTCTTGTGCTTATATCTCGTGCTCCTCTTGTGCTCATATCTCGTGCTCCTCTTGTGCTACATCTCGTGCTCCTCTTGTGCTCATATCTCGTGCTCCTCTTGTGCTTATATCTCGTGCTCCTCTTGTGCTCATATCTCGTGCTCCTCTTGTGCTTATATCTCGTGCTCCTCTTGTGCTTATATCTCGTGCTCCTCTTGTGCTTATATCTCGTGCTCCTCTTGTGCTTATATCTCGTGCTCCTCTTGTGCTCATATCTCGTGCTCCTCTTGTGCTACATCTCGTGCTCCTCTTGTGCCTACATCTCGTGCTCCTCTTGTGCTTATATCTCGTGCTCCTCTTGTGCTCATATCTCGTGCTCCTCTTGTGCCTACATCTCGTGCTCCTCTTGTGCTTATATCTCGTGCTCCTCTTGTGCTTATATCTCGTGCTCCTCTTGTGCTCATATCTCGTGCTCCTCTTGTGCCTACATCTCGTGCTCCTCTTGTGCCTACATCTCGTGCTCCTCTTGTGCTCATATCTCGTGCTCCTCTTGTGCCTACATCTCGTGCTCCTCTTGTGCTTATATCTCGTGCTCCTCTTGTGCTTATATCTCGTGCTCCTCTTGTGCTCATATCTCGTGCTCCTCTTGTGCTATCTCGTGCTCCTCTTGTGCTACATCTCGTGCTCCTCTTGTGCTCATATCTCGTGCTCCTCTTGTGCTACATCTCGTGCTCCTCTTGTGCTCATATCTCGTGCTCCTCTTGTGCTACATCTCGTGCTCCTCTTGTGCTACATCTCGTGCTCCTCTTGTGCTCATATCTCGTGCTCCTCTTGTGCTTATATCTCGTGCTCCTCTTGTGCTCATATCTCGTGCTCCTCTTGTGCTCATATCTCGTGCTCCTCTTGTGCTACATCTCGTGCTCCTCTTGTGCTTATATCTCGTGCTCCTCTTGTGCTCATATCTCGTGCTCCTCTTGTGCTACATCTCGTGCTCCTCTTGTGCTTATATCTCGTGCTCCTCTTGTGCTCATATCTCGTGCTCCTCTTGTGCTCATATCTCGTGCTCCTCTTGTGCTACTCGTGCTCCTCTTGTGCTACATCTCGTGCTCCTCTTGTGCTCATATCTCGTGCTCCTCTTGTGCTCATATCTCGTGCTCCTCTTGTGCTCATATCTCGTGCTCCTCTTGTGCTCATATCTCATGCTCCTCTTGTGCTTATATCTCGTGCTCCTCTTGTGCTCATATCTCGTGCTCCTCTTGTGCTATATCTCGTGCTCCTCTTGTGCTCATATCTCGTGCTCCTCTTGTGCTATATCTCGTGCTCCTCTTGTGCTTACATCTCGTGCTCCTCTTGTGCTATATCTCGTGCTCCTCTTGTGCTCATATCTCGTGCTCCTCTTGTGCTTATATCTCGTGCTCCTCTTGTGCTTATATCTCGTGCTCCTCTTGTGCTTACATCTCGTGCTCCTCTTGTGCATATCTCGTGCTCCTCTTGTGCTTATATCTCGTGCTCCTCTTGTGCTATATCTCGTGCTCCTCTTGTGCTACATCTCGTGCTCCTCTTGTGCTACATCTCGTGCTCCTCTTGTGCTACATCTCGTGCTCCTCTTGTGCTATATCTCGTGCTCCTCTTGTGCTCATATCTCGTGCTCCTCTTGTGCTTATATCTCGTGCTCCTCTTGTGCATACATCTCGTGCTCCTCTTGTGCTTACATCTCGTGCTCCTCTTGTGCTCATATCTCATGCTCCTCTTGTGCTCATATCTCGTGCTCCTCTTGTGCTTATATCTCATGCTCCTCTTGTGCTATATCTCGTGCTCCTCTTGTGCTCATATCTCATGCTCCTCTTGTGCTTATATCTCGTGCTCCTCTTGTGCTACATCTCGTGCTCCTCTTGTGCTCATCTCGTGCTCCTCTTGTGCTCATATCTCGTGCTCCTCTTGTGCTTATATCTCGTGCTCCTCTTGTGCTTATATCTCGTGCTCCTCTTGTGCTTACATCTCGTGCTCCTCTTGTGCTTATATCTCGTGCTCCTCTTGTGCTCATATCTCGTGCTCCTCTTGTGCTCATATCTCGTGCTCCTCTTGTGCTTATATCTCGTGCTCCTCTTGTGCTTATATCTCGTGCTCCTCTTGTGCTCATATCTCGTGCTCCTCTTGTGCTTATATCTCGTGCTCCTCTTGTGCTTATATCTCGTGCTCCTCTTGTGCTTATATCTCGTGCTCCTCTTGTGCTTACATCTCGTGCTCCTCTTGTGCTTATATCTCGTGCTCCTCTTGTGCTCATATCTCGTGCTCCTCTTGTGCTTATATCTCGTGCTCCTCTTGTGCTTATATCTCGTGCTCCTCTTGTGCTTATATCTCGTGCTCCTCTTGTGCTCATATCTCGTGCTCCTCTTGTGCTTATATCTCGTGCTCCTCTTGTGCTTACATCTCGTGCTCCTCTTGTGCTTATATCTCGTGCTCCTCTTGTGCTCATATCTCGTGCTCCTCTTGTGCTCATATCTCGTGCTCCTCTTGTGCTCATATCTCGTGCTCCTCTTGTGCTTATATCTCATGCTCCTCTTGTGCTCATATCTCGTGCTCCTCTTGTGCTCATATCTCGTGCTCCTCTTGTGCTTATATCTCGTGCTCCTCTTGTGCTTATATCTCGTGCTCCTCTTGTGCTTATATCTCGTGCTCCTCTTGTGCTACATCTCGTGCTCCTCTTGTGCTCATATCTCGTGCTCCTCTTGTGCTCATATCTCGTGCTCCTCTTGTGCTCATATCTCGTGCTCCTCTTGTGCTTACATCTCGTGCTCCTCTTGTGCTCATATCTCGTGCTCCTCTTGTGCTCATATCTCGTGCTCCTCTTGTGCTCATATCTCGTGCTCCTCTTGTGCTTACATCTCGTGCTCCTCTTGTGCTCATATCTCGTGCTCCTCTTGTGCTCATATCTCATGCTCCTCTTGTGCTCATATCTCGTGCTCCTCTTGTGCTCATATCTCGTGCTCCTCTTGTGCTCATATCTCGTGCTCCTCTTGTGCTCATATCTCGTGCTCCTCTTGTGCTCATATCTCGTGCTCCTCTTGTGCTATATCTCGTGCTCCTCTTGTGCTCATATCTCGTGCTCCTCTTGTGCTCATATCTCGTGCTCCTCTTGTGCTTATATCTCGTGCTCCTCTTGTGCTATATATCTCCTCTTGTGCTCATATCTCGTGCTCCTCTTGTGCTCATATCTCGTGCTCCTCTTGTGCTTATCTCGTGCTCCTCTTGTGCTCATATCTCGTGCTCCTCTTGTGCTTATATCTCGTGCTCCTCTTGTGCTTATATCTCGTGCTCCTCTTGTGCTTATATCTCGTGCTCCTCTTGTGCTCATATCTCGTGCTCCTCTTGTGCTCATATCTCGTGCTCCTCTTGTGCTCATATCTCGTGCTCCTCTTGTGCTACATCTCATGCTCCTCTTGTGCTCATATCTCGTGCTCCTCTTGTGCTTATATCTCGTGCTCCTCTTGTGCTTATCTCGTGCTCCTCTTGTGCTAATCTCGTGCTCCTCTTGTGCTTATATCTCGTGCTTCTTGTGCTCATATCTCGCTCCTCTTGTGCATATCTCGTGCTCCTCTTGTGCTCATATCTCGTGCTCCTCTTGTGCTATATCTCGTGCTCCTCTTGTGCTATATCTCGTGCTCCTCTTGTGCTTATATCTCGTGCTCCTCTTGTGCTTATATCTCGTGCTCCTCTTGTGCTACATCTCGTGCTCCTCTTGTGCTCATATCTCGTGCTCCTCTTGTGCTTATATCTCGTGCTCCTCTTGTGCTCATATCTCGTGCTCCTCTTGTGCATACATCTCATGCTCCTCTTGTGCTACATCTCATGCTCCTCTTGTGCTCATATCTCGTGCTCCTCTTGTGCTCATATCTCGTGCTCCTCTTGTGCATACATCTCGTGCTCCTCTTGTGCATACATCTCGCTCCTCTTGTGCTCATATCTCGTGCTCCTCTTGTGCTATATCTCGTGCTCCTCTTGTGCTATATCTCGTGCTCCTCTTGTGCTTATATCTCGTGCTCCTCTTGTGCTACATCTCATGCTCCTCTTGTGCTCATATCTCGTGCTCCTCTTGTGCTACATCTCGTGCTCCTCTTGTGCTCATATCTCGTGCTCCTCTTGTGCTTATATCTCGTGCTCCTCTTGTGCTTATATCTCGTGCTCCTCTTGTGCTCATATCTCGTGCTCCTCTTGTGCATACATCTCGTGCTCCTCTTGTGCTCATATCTCGTGCTCCTCTTGTGCTCATATCTCATGCTCCTCTTGTGCTCATATCTCGTGCTCCTCTTGTGCTCATATCTCGTGCTCCTCTTGTGCTTATATCTCGTGCTCCTCTTGTGCTCATATCTCGTGCTCCTCTTGTGCTATATCTCGTGCTCCTCTTGTGCTCATATCTCGTGCTCCTCTTGTGCTCATACTCGGCTCCTCTTGTGCTCATATCTCGTGCTCCTCTTGTGCTCATATCTCGCTCCTCGTGCTCCTCTCGTGCTTATCTTCGTGCTCCTCTTGTGCTTATATCTCATGCTCCTCTTGTGCTCATATCTCGTGCTCCTCTTGTGCTCATATCTCGTGCTCCTCTTGTGCTCATATCTCGTGCTCCTCTTGTGCTTATATCTCGTGCTCCTCTTGTGCTTATATCTCGTGCTCCTCTTGTGCTCATATCTCATGCTCCTCTTGTGCTCATATCTCGTGCTCCTCTTGTGCTCATATCTCGTGCTCCTCTTGTGCTCATATCTCATGCTCCTCTTGTGCTCATATCTCGTGCTCCTCTTGTGCTTATATCTCGTGCTCCTCTTGTGCTCATATCTCGTGCTCCTCTTGTGCTCATATCTCATGCTCCTCTTGTGCTCATATCTCGTGCTCCTCTTGTGCTCATATCTCGTGCTCCTCTTGTGCTCATATCTCATGCTCCTCTTGTGCTCATATCTCGTGCTCCTCTTGTGCTATATCTCGTGCTCCTCTTGTGCTCATATCTCGCGCTCCTCTTGTGCTCATATCTCGTGCTCCTCTTGTGCTCATATCTCGTGCTCCTCTTGTGCTCATATCTCGTGCTCCTCTTGTGCTCATATCTCGTGCTCCTCTTGTGCTCATATCTCGTGCTCCTCTTGTGCTTATATCTCGTGCTCCTCTTGTGCTCATATCTCGTGCTCCTCTTGTGCTCATATCTCGTGCTCCTCTTGTGCTCATATCTCGTGCTCCTCTTGTGCTTATATCTCATGCTCCTCTTGTGCTTATATCTCGTGCTCCTCTTGTGCTCATATCTCATGCTCCTCTTGTGCTCATATCTCGTGCTCCTCTTGTGCTCATATCTCGTGCTCCTCTTGTGCTTACATCTCGTGCTCCTCTTGTGCTTACATCTCGTGCTCCTCTTGTGCTTACATCTCGTGCTCCTCTTGTGCTCATATCTCGTGCTCCTCTTGTGCTTATATCTCGTGCTCCTCTTGTGCTCATATCTCGTGCTCCTCTTGTGCTCATATCTCGTGCTCCTCTTGTGCATACATCTCATGCTCCTCTTGTGCATACATCTCGTGCTCCTCTTGTGCTTATATCTCGTGCTCCTCTTGTGCATACATCTCGTGCTCCTCTTGTGCTCATATCTCGTGCTCCTCTTGTGCTCATATCTCGTGCTCCTCTTGTGCTTATATCTCGTGCTCCTCTTGTGCTTATATCTCGTGCTCCTCTTGTGCTTATATCTCGTGCTCCTCTTGTGCTCATATCTCATGCTCCTCTTGTGCTCATATCTCGTGCTCCTCTTGTGCTCATATCTCGTGCTCCTCTTGTGCTCTATATCTCGTGCTCCTCTTGTGCTTACATCTCGTGCTCCTCTTGTGCTCATATCTCGTGCTCCTCTTGTGCTCATATCTCGTGCTCCTCTTGTGCTTATATCTCGTGCTCCTCTTGTGCTCATATCTCGTGCTCCTCTTGTGCTTATATCTCGTGCTCCTCTTGTGCTTATATCTCGTGCTCCTCTTGTGCTCATATCTCGTGCTCCTCTTGTGCTCATATCTCGTGCTCCTCTTGTGCTCATATCTCATGCTCCTCTTGTGCTCATATCTCGTGCTCCTCTTGTGCATACATCTCATGCTCCTCTTGTGCTCATATCTCGTGCTCCTCTTGTGCTTATATCTCGTGCTCCTCTTGTGCTCATATCTCGTGCTCCTCTTGTGCTAATATCTCATGCTCCTCTTGTGCTTACATCTCGTGCTCCTCTTGTGCTCATATCTCATGCTCCTCTTGTGCATACATCTCGTGCTCCTCTTGTGCTCATATCTCGCGCTCCTCTTGTGCTAATATCTCGTGCTCCTCTTGTGCTAATATCTCATGCTCCTCTTGTGCTTATATCTCGTGCTCCTCTTGTGCTTATATCTCGTGCTCCTCTTGTGCATACATCTCGTGCTCCTCTTGTGCTCATATCTCGTGCTCCTCTTGTGCTTATATCTCGTGCTCCTCTTGTGCTCATATCTCGTGCTCCTCTTGTGCATACATCTCATGCTCCTCTTGTGCATACATCTCATGCTCCTCTTGTGCTCATATCTCATGCTCCTCTTGTGCTCATATCTCGTGCTCCTCTTGTGCATACATCTCATGCTCCTCTTGTGCATACATCTCATGCTCCTCTTGTGCTCATATCTCGTGCTCCTCTTGTGCATATATCTCGTGCTCCTCTTGTGCTATATCTCGTGCTCCTCTTGTGCTTATATCTCGTGCTCCTCTTGTGCATACATCTCATGCTCCTCTTGTGCTCATATCTCGTGCTCCTTCTGTGCATACATCTCGTGCTCCTCTTGTGCATACCTCTCGTGCTCCTCTTGTGCTTATATCTCATGCTCCTCTTGTGCTTATATCTCGTGCTCCTCTTGTGCTTATATCTCGTGCTCCTCTTGTGCATACATCTCGTGCTCCTCTTGTGCTCATATCTCGCGCTCCTCTTGTGCTCATATCTCATGCTCCTCTTGTGCTCATATCTCGTGCTCCTCTTGTGCTCATATCTCGTGCTCCTCTTGTGCTTATATCTCGTGCTCCTCTTGTGCTCATATCTCGTGCTCCTCTTGTGCTATATCTCGTGCTCCTCTTGTGCTCATATCTCGTGCTCCTCTTGTGCATATCTCTGTGCTCCTCTTGTGCTCATATCTCGTGCTCCTCTTGTGCTCATATCTCATGCTCCTCTTGTGCTTATATCTCGTGCTCCTCTTGTGCTCATATCTCGTGCTCCTCTTGTGCTTATATCTCGCTCCTCTTGTGCTCATATCTCGTGCTCCTCTTGTGCTCATATCTCGTGCTCCTCTTGTGCTCATATCTCGTGCTCCTCTTGTGCTTATATCTCGTGCTCCTCTTGTGCTATATCTCGTGCTCCTCTTGTGCTCATATCTCATGCTCCTCTTGTGCTCATATCTCGTGCTCCTCTTGTGCTCATATCTCGCGCTCCTCTTGTGCTCATATCTCGTGCTCCTCTTGTGCTCATATCTCGTGCTCCTCTTGTGCTTATATCTCGTGCTCCTCTTGTGCTCATATCTCGTGCTCCTCTTGTGCTCATATCTCATGCTCCTCTTGTGCTCATATCTCGTGCTCCTCTTGTGCTCATATCTCGTGCTCCTCTTGTGCTCATATCTCATGCTCCTCTTGTGCTCATATCTCGTGCTCCTCTTGTGCTCATATCTCGTGCTCCTCTTGTGCTCATATCTCGTGCTCCTCTTGTGCTCATATCTCGTGCTCCTCTTGTGCTCATATCTCGTGCTCCTCTTGTGCTTATATCTCGTGCTCCTCTTGTGCTTATATCTCGTGCTCCTCTTGTGCTCATATCTCATGCTCCTCTTGTGCTCATATCTCGTGCTCCTCTTGTGCTTATATCTCGTGCTCCTCTTGTGCTTACATCTCGTGCTCCTCTTGTGCTCATCTCGTGCTCCTCTTGTGCTTACATCTCGTGCTCCTCTTGTGCTCATATCTCGTGCTCCTCTTGTGCTTATATCTCGTGCTCCTCTTGTGCTCATATCTCGTGCTCCTCTTGTGCTCATATCTCGTGCTCCTCTTGTGCATACATCTCGTGCTCCTCTTGTGCATACATCGTGCTCCTCTTGTGCTTATATCTCGTGCTCCTCTTGTGCATACATCTGTGCTCCTCTTGTGCTCATATCTCGTGCTCCTCTTGTGCTCATATCTCGTGCTCCTCTTGTGCTCATATCTCGTGCTCCTCTTGTGCATACATCTCATGCTCCTCTTGTGCTTATATCTCGTGCTCCTCTTGTGCTTATATCTCGTGCTCCTCTTGTGCTTATATCTCGTGCTCCTCTTGTGCTCATATCTCGTGCTCCTCTTGTGCTTATATCTCGTGCTCCTCTTGTGCTCATATCTCGTGCTCCTCTTGTGCTTACATCTCGTGCTCCTCTTGTGCTCATATCTCATGCTCCTCTTGTGCATACATCTCGTGCTCCTCTTGTGCTCATATCTCGTGCTCCTCTTGTGCTTATATCTCGTGCTCCTCTTGTGCTATATCTCGTGCTCCTCTTGTGCTTATATCTCGTGCTCCTCTTGTGCTTATATCTCGTGCTCCTCTTGTGCATACATCTCGTGCTCCTCTTGTGCTCATATCTCGTGCTCCTCTTGTGCTATATCTCGTGCTCCTCTTGTGCTCATATCTCGTGCTCCTCTTGTGCATATCTCGTGCTCCTCTTGTGCATAATCTCGTGCTCCTCTTGTGCTCATATCTCGTGCTCCTCTTGTGCTCATATCTCGTGCTCCTCTTGTGCATACATCTCATGCTCCTCTTGTGCTAATCTCGTGCTCCTCTTGTGCTCATATCTCGTGCTCCTCTTGTGCTATATCTCGTGCTCCTCTTGTGCTATATCTCGTGCTCCTCTTGTGCTTATATCTCGTGCTCCTCTTGTGCTAATCTCATGCTCCTCTTGTGCTCATATCTCGTGCTCCTCTTGTGCATACATCTCGTGCTCCTCTTGTGCATATCTCGTGCTCCTCTTGTGCTATATCTCTGCTCCTCTTGTGCTTATATCTCGTGCTCCTCTTGTGCTATATCTCGTGCTCCTCTTGTGCATACATCTCGTGCTCCTCTTGTGCTCATATCTCGTGCTCCTCTTGTGCTCATATCTCGTGCTCCTCTTGTGCTCATATCTCGTGCTCCTCTTGTGCTCATATCTCGTGCTCCTCTTGTGCTTATATCTCGTGCTCCTCTTGTGCTCATATCTCGTGCTCCTCTTGTGCTTATATCTCGTGCTCCTCTTGTGCTCATATCTCGTGCTCCTCTTGTGCATACATCTCGTGCTCCTCTTGTGCTCATATCTCGTGCTCCTCTTGTGCTCATATCTCTGCTCCTCTTGTGCTTATATCTCGTGCTCCTCTTGTGCTATATCTCGTGCTCCTCTTGTGCTATATCTCGTGCTCCTCTTGTGCTCATATCTCGTGCTCCTCTTGTGCTCATATCTCGTGCTCCTCTTGTGCTCATATCTCGTGCTCCTCTTGTGCTATATCTCGTGCTCCTCTTGTACTTATATCTCATGCTCCTCTTGTGCTCATATCTCGTGCTCCTCTTGTGCTCATATCTCGTGCTCCTCTTGTGCTCATATCTCGCGCTCCTCTTGTGCTCATATCTCGTGCTCCTCTTGTGCTCATATCTCGTGCTCCTCTTGTGCTTATATCTCATGCTCCTCTTGTGCTCATATCTCGTGCTCCTCTTGTGCTCATATCTCATGCTCCTCTTGTGCTCATATCTCGTGCTCCTCTTGTGCTCATATCTCGTGCTCCTCTTGTGCTCATATCTCATGCTCCTCTTGTGCTCATATCTCGTGCTCCTCTTGTGCTATATCTCGTGCTCCTCTTGTGCTCATATCTCGCGCTCCTCTTGTGCTCATATCTCGTGCTCCTCTTGTGCTCATATCTCGTGCTCCTCTTGTGCTCATATCTCGTGCTCCTCTTGTGCTCATATCTCGTGCTCCTCTTGTGCTCATATCTCGTGCTCCTCTTGTGCTTATATCTCGTGCTCCTCTTGTGCTCATATCTCGTGCTCCTCTTGTGCTCATATCTCGTGCTCCTCTTGTGCTCATATCTCGTGCTCCTCTTGTGCTTATATCTCGTGCTCCTCTTGTGCTTATATCTCGTGCTCCTCTTGTGCTCATATCTCATGCTCCTCTTGTGCTCATATCTCGTGCTCCTCTTGTGCTTATATCTCGTGCTCCTCTTGTGCTTACATCTCGTGCTCCTCTTGTGCTATATCTCGTGCTCCTCTTGTGCTTACATCTCGTGCTCCTCTTGTGCTCATATCTCGTGCTCCTCTTGTGCTTATATCTCGTGCTCCTCTTGTGCTCATATCTCGTGCTCCTCTTGTGCTCATATCTCGTGCTCCTCTTGTGCATAATCTCGTGCTCCTCTTGTGCTATATCTCGTGCTCCTCTTGTGCTTATATCTCGTGCTCCTCTTGTGCATAATCTCGTGCTCCTCTTGTGCTCATATCTCGTGCTCCTCTTGTGCTCATATCTCGTGCTCCTCTTGTGCTATATCTCGTGCTCCTCTTGTGCTCATATCTCGTGCTCCTCTTGTGCTATATCTCGTGCTCCTCTTGTGCTCATATCTCGTGCTCCTCTTGTGCTATATCTCGTGCTCCTCTTGTGCTATATCTCGTGCTCCTCTTGTGCTCATATCTCGTGCTCCTCTTGTGCTTATATCTCGTGCTCCTCTTGTGCTATATCTCGTGCTCCTCTTGTGCTATATCTCGTGCTCCTCTTGTGCTATATCTCGTGCTCCTCTTGTGCTATATCTCGTGCTCCTCTTGTGCTATATCTCGTGCTCCTCTTGTGCTCATATCTCGTGCTCCTCTTGTGCTATATCTCGTGCTCCTCTTGTGCTTATATCTCGTGCTCCTCTTGTGCTCATATCTCGTGCTCCTCTTGTGCTATATCTCGTGCTCCTCTTGTGCTCATATCTCGTGCTCCTCTTGTGCTTATATCTCGTGCTCCTCTTGTGCTCATATCTCGTGCTCCTCTTGTGCTCATATCTCGTGCTCCTCTTGTGCTCATATCTCGTGCTCCTCTTGTGCTATATCTCGTGCTCCTCTTGTGCTATATCTCGTGCTCCTCTTGTGCTATATCTCGTGCTCCTCTTGTGCTTATATCTCGTGCTCCTCTTGTGCTCATATCTCGTGCTCCTCTTGTGCTCATATCTCGTGCTCCTCTTGTGCTCATATCTCGTGCTCCTCTTGTGCTCATATCTCGTGCTCCTCTTGTGCATAATCTCGTGCTCCTCTTGTGCTCATATCTCGTGCTCCTCTTGTGCTATATCTCGTGCTCCTCTTGTGCTCATATCTCGTGCTCCTCTTGTGCTATATCTCGTGCTCCTCTTGTGCTTATATCTCGTGCTCCTCTTGTGCTCATATCTCGTGCTCCTCTTGTGCATAATCTCGTGCTCCTCTTGTGCTCATATCTCGTGCTCCTCTTGTGCTATATCTCGTGCTCCTCTTGTGCTATATCTCGTGCTCCTCTTGTGCTATATCTCGTGCTCCTCTTGTGCTATATCTCGTGCTCCTCTTGTGCTATATCTCGTGCTCCTCTTGTGCTCATATCTCGTGCTCCTCTTGTGCTATATCTCGTGCTCCTCTTGTGCTCATATCTCGTGCTCCTCTTGTGCATAATCTCGTGCTCCTCTTGTGCATAATCTCGTGCTCCTCTTGTGCTATATCTCGTGCTCCTCTTGTGCTCATATCTCGTGCTCCTCTTGTGCATAATCTCGTGCTCCTCTTGTGCATATCTCGTGCTCCTCTTGTGCTCATATCTCGTGCTCCTCTTGTGCTATATCTCGTGCTCCTCTTGTGCTATATCTCGTGCTCCTCTTGTGCTTATATCTCGTGCTCCTCTTGTGCATATCTCGTGCTCCTCTTGTGCTCATATCTCGTGCTCCTCTTGTGCATATCTCGTGCTCCTCTTGTGCATATCTCGTGCTCCTCTTGTGCTTATATCTCGTGCTCCTCTTGTGCTATATCTCGTGCTCCTCTTGTGCTATATCTCGTGCTCCTCTTGTGCATAATCTCGTGCTCCTCTTGTGCTCATATCTCGTGCTCCTCTTGTGCTCATATCTCGTGCTCCTCTTGTGCTCATATCTCGTGCTCCTCTTGTGCTCATATCTCGTGCTCCTCTTGTGCTATATCTCGTGCTCCTCTTGTGCTCATATCTCGTGCTCCTCTTGTGCTTATATCTCGTGCTCCTCTTGTGCTCATATCTCGTGCTCCTCTTGTGCATACATCTCGTGCTCCTCTTGTGCTCATATCTCGTGCTCCTCTTGTGCTCATATCTCGTGCTCCTCTTGTGCTATATCTCGTGCTCCTCTTGTGCTATATCTCGTGCTCCTCTTGTGCTATATCTCGTGCTCCTCTTGTGCTCATATCTCGTGCTCCTCTTGTGCTCATATCTCGTGCTCCTCTTGTGCTCATATCTCGTGCTCCTCTTGTGCTATATCTCGTGCTCCTCTTGTGCTATATCTCGTGCTCCTCTTGTGCTCATATCTCGTGCTCCTCTTGTGCTCATATCTCGTGCTCCTCTTGTGCTCATATCTCGTGCTCCTCTTGTGCTCATATCTCGTGCTCCTCTTGTGCTCATATCTCGTGCTCCTCTTGTGCTATATCTCGTGCTCCTCTTGTGCTCATATCTCGTGCTCCTCTTGTGCTCATATCTCGTGCTCCTCTTGTGCTCATATCTCGTGCTCCTCTTGTGCTCATATCTCGTGCTCCTCTTGTGCTCATATCTCGTGCTCCTCTTGTGCTCATATCTCGTGCTCCTCTTGTGCTCATATCTCGTGCTCCTCTTGTGCTCATATCTCGTGCTCCTCTTGTGCTCATATCTCGTGCTCCTCTTGTGCTCATATCTCGTGCTCCTCTTGTGCTATATCTCGTGCTCCTCTTGTGCTATATCTCGTGCTCCTCTTGTGCTCATATCTCGTGCTCCTCTTGTGCTCATATCTCGTGCTCCTCTTGTGCTATATCTCGTGCTCCTCTTGTGCTATATCTCGTGCTCCTCTTGTGCTATATCTCGTGCTCCTCTTGTGCTTATATCTCGTGCTCCTCTTGTGCTCATATCTCGTGCTCCTCTTGTGCTTATATCTCGTGCTCCTCTTGTGCTCATATCTCGTGCTCCTCTTGTGCTCATATCTCGTGCTCCTCTTGTGCATACATCTCGTGCTCCTCTTGTGCATATCTCGTGCTCCTCTTGTGCTTATATCTCGTGCTCCTCTTGTGCATATCTCGTGCTCCTCTTGTGCTCATATCTCGTGCTCCTCTTGTGCTCATATCTCGTGCTCCTCTTGTGCTTATATCTCGTGCTCCTCTTGTGCTATATCTCGTGCTCCTCTTGTGCTCATATCTCGTGCTCCTCTTGTGCTATATCTCGTGCTCCTCTTGTGCTATATCTCGTGCTCCTCTTGTGCTCATATCTCGTGCTCCTCTTGTGCTCATATCTCGTGCTCCTCTTGTGCTATATCTCGTGCTCCTCTTGTGCTCATATCTCGTGCTCCTCTTGTGCTATATCTCGTGCTCCTCTTGTGCTATATCTCGTGCTCCTCTTGTGCTCATATCTCGTGCTCCTCTTGTGCTATATCTCGTGCTCCTCTTGTGCTATATCTCGTGCTCCTCTTGTGCTATATCTCGTGCTCCTCTTGTGCTATATCTCGTGCTCCTCTTGTGCTATATCTCGTGCTCCTCTTGTGCTATATCTCGTGCTCCTCTTGTGCTCATATCTCGTGCTCCTCTTGTGCTATATCTCGTGCTCCTCTTGTGCTATATCTCGTGCTCCTCTTGTGCTCATATCTCGTGCTCCTCTTGTGCTCATATCTCGTGCTCCTCTTGTGCTCATATCTCGTGCTCCTCTTGTGCTATATCTCGTGCTCCTCTTGTGCTATATCTCGTGCTCCTCTTGTGCTCATATCTCGTGCTCCTCTTGTGCTCATATCTCGTGCTCCTCTTGTGCTTATATCTCGTGCTCCTCTTGTGCTATATCTCGTGCTCCTCTTGTGCTATATCTCGTGCTCCTCTTGTGCTATATCTCGTGCTCCTCTTGTGCTCATATCTCGTGCTCCTCTTGTGCTCATATCTCGTGCTCCTCTTGTGCTATATCTCGTGCTCCTCTTGTGCTATATCTCGTGCTCCTCTTGTGCTCATATCTCGTGCTCCTCTTGTGCTATATCTCGTGCTCCTCTTGTGCTTATATCTCGTGCTCCTCTTGTGCTCATATCTCGTGCTCCTCTTGTGCTCATATCTCGTGCTCCTCTTGTGCTATATCTCGTGCTCCTCTTGTGCTATATCTCGTGCTCCTCTTGTGCTCATATCTCGTGCTCCTCTTGTGCTTATATCTCGTGCTCCTCTTGTGCTCATATCTCGTGCTCCTCTTGTGCTATATCTCGTGCTCCTCTTGTGCTTATATCTCGTGCTCCTCTTGTGCTATATCTCGTGCTCCTCTTGTGCATATCTCGTGCTCCTCTTGTGCTCATATCTCGTGCTCCTCTTGTGCTATATCTCGTGCTCCTCTTGTGCTATATCTCGTGCTCCTCTTGTGCTCATATCTCGTGCTCCTCTTGTGCTCATATCTCGTGCTCCTCTTGTGCTCATATCTCGTGCTCCTCTTGTGCTATATCTCGTGCTCCTCTTGTGCTCATATCTCGTGCTCCTCTTGTGCTCATATCTCGTGCTCCTCTTGTGCTCATATCTCGTGCTCCTCTTGTGCTCATATCTCGTGCTCCTCTTGTGCTCATATCTCGTGCTCCTCTTGTGCTCATATCTCGTGCTCCTCTTGTGCTATATCTCGTGCTCCTCTTGTGCTATATCTCGTGCTCCTCTTGTGCTCATATCTCGTGCTCCTCTTGTGCTCATATCTCGTGCTCCTCTTGTGCTCATATCTCGTGCTCCTCTTGTGCTATATCTCGTGCTCCTCTTGTGCTCATATCTCGTGCTCCTCTTGTGCTCATATCTCGTGCTCCTCTTGTGCTCATATCTCGTGCTCCTCTTGTGCTCATATCTCGTGCTCCTCTTGTGCTCATATCTCGTGCTCCTCTTGTGCTATATCTCGTGCTCCTCTTGTGCTCATATCTCGTGCTCCTCTTGTGCTATATCTCGTGCTCCTCTTGTGCTATATCTCGTGCTCCTCTTGTGCTCATATCTCGTGCTCCTCTTGTGCTATATCTCGTGCTCCTCTTGTGCTCATATCTCGTGCTCCTCTTGTGCTATATCTCGTGCTCCTCTTGTGCTCATATCTCGTGCTCCTCTTGTGCTTATATCTCGTGCTCCTCTTGTGCTCATATCTCGTGCTCCTCTTGTGCTCATATCTCGTGCTCCTCTTGTGCTCATATCTCGTGCTCCTCTTGTGCTATATCTCGTGCTCCTCTTGTGCTATATCTCGTGCTCCTCTTGTGCTATATCTCGTGCTCCTCTTGTGCTCATATCTCGTGCTCCTCTTGTGCTATATCTCGTGCTCCTCTTGTGCTCATATCTCGTGCTCCTCTTGTGCTCATATCTCGTGCTCCTCTTGTGCTATATCTCGTGCTCCTCTTGTGCTCATCTCGTGCTCCTCTTGTGCTTATATCTCGTGCTCCTCTTGTGCTATATCTCGTGCTCCTCTTGTGCTCATATCTCGTGCTCCTCTTGTGCATAATCTCGTGCTCCTCTTGTGCTCATATCTCGTGCTCCTCTTGTGCTATATCTCGTGCTCCTCTTGTGCTATATCTCGTGCTCCTCTTGTGCTCATATCTCGTGCTCCTCTTGTGCTCATATCTCGTGCTCCTCTTGTGCTCATATCTCGTGCTCCTCTTGTGCTCATATCTCGTGCTCCTCTTGTGCTCATATCTCGTGCTCCTCTTGTGCTCATATCTCGTGCTCCTCTTGTGCTATATCTCGTGCTCCTCTTGTGCTCATATCTCGTGCTCCTCTTGTGCTTATATCTCGTGCTCCTCTTGTGCATACATCTCGTGCTCCTCTTGTGCATATCTCGTGCTCCTCTTGTGCTCATATCTCGTGCTCCTCTTGTGCTCATATCTCGTGCTCCTCTTGTGCTCATATCTCGTGCTCCTCTTGTGCTCATATCTCGTGCTCCTCTTGTGCTATATCTCGTGCTCCTCTTGTGCTATATCTCGTGCTCCTCTTGTGCTATATCTCGTGCTCCTCTTGTGCTCATATCTCGTGCTCCTCTTGTGCTATATCTCGTGCTCCTCTTGTGCTATATCTCGTGCTCCTCTTGTGCTATATCTCGTGCTCCTCTTGTGCTATATCTCGTGCTCCTCTTGTGCTCATATCTCGTGCTCCTCTTGTGCTATATCTCGTGCTCCTCTTGTGCTATATCTCGTGCTCCTCTTGTGCTCATATCTCGTGCTCCTCTTGTGCTCATATCTCGTGCTCCTCTTGTGCTTATATCTCGTGCTCCTCTTGTGCTATATCTCGTGCTCCTCTTGTGCTATATCTCGTGCTCCTCTTGTGCTCATATCTCGTGCTCCTCTTGTGCTTATATCTCGTGCTCCTCTTGTGCTCATATCTCGTGCTCCTCTTGTGCATATCTCGTGCTCCTCTTGTGCTCATATCTCGTGCTCCTCTTGTGCTCATATCTCGTGCTCCTCTTGTGCTCATATCTCGTGCTCCTCTTGTGCTCATATCTCGTGCTCCTCTTGTGCTATATCTCGTGCTCCTCTTGTGCATATCTCGTGCTCCTCTTGTGCTATATCTCGTGCTCCTCTTGTGCTATATCTCGTGCTCCTCTTGTGCATATCTCGTGCTCCTCTTGTGCTCATATCTCGTGCTCCTCTTGTGCTCATATCTCGTGCTCCTCTTGTGCTATATCTCGTGCTCCTCTTGTGCTCATATCTCGTGCTCCTCTTGTGCTATATCTCGTGCTCCTCTTGTGCTATATCTCGTGCTCCTCTTGTGCTATATCTCGTGCTCCTCTTGTGCTATATCTCGTGCTCCTCTTGTGCTATATCTCGTGCTCCTCTTGTGCTCATATCTCGTGCTCCTCTTGTGCTCATATCTCGTGCTCCTCTTGTGCTCATATCTCGTGCTCCTCTTGTGCTATATCTCGTGCTCCTCTTGTGCTATATCTCGTGCTCCTCTTGTGCTCATATCTCGTGCTCCTCTTGTGCTCATATCTCGTGCTCCTCTTGTGCTCATATCTCGTGCTCCTCTTGTGCTATATCTCGTGCTCCTCTTGTGCTATATCTCGTGCTCCTCTTGTGCTATATCTCGTGCTCCTCTTGTGCTCATATCTCGTGCTCCTCTTGTGCTCATATCTCGTGCTCCTCTTGTGCTATATCTCGTGCTCCTCTTGTGCTATATCTCGTGCTCCTCTTGTGCTATATCTCGTGCTCCTCTTGTGCTCATATCTCGTGCTCCTCTTGTGCTTATATCTCGTGCTCCTCTTGTGCTCATATCTCGTGCTCCTCTTGTGCTATATCTCGTGCTCCTCTTGTGCTATATCTCGTGCTCCTCTTGTGCTCATATCTCGTGCTCCTCTTGTGCTCATATCTCGTGCTCCTCTTGTGCTCATATCTCGTGCTCCTCTTGTGCTCATATCTCGTGCTCCTCTTGTGCTCATATCTCGTGCTCCTCTTGTGCTATATCTCGTGCTCCTCTTGTGCTCATATCTCGTGCTCCTCTTGTGCTCATATCTCGTGCTCCTCTTGTGCTCATATCTCGTGCTCCTCTTGTGCTCATATCTCGTGCTCCTCTTGTGCTCATCTCGTGCTCCTCTTGTGCTCATATCTCGTGCTCCTCTTGTGCTCATATCTCGTGCTCCTCTTGTGCTATATCTCGTGCTCCTCTTGTGCTCATATCTCGTGCTCCTCTTGTGCTCATATCTCGTGCTCCTCTTGTGCTTATATCTCGTGCTCCTCTTGTGCTCATATCTCGTGCTCCTCTTGTGCTATATCTCGTGCTCCTCTTGTGCTCATATCTCGTGCTCCTCTTGTGCTATATCTCGTGCTCCTCTTGTGCTCATATCTCGTGCTCCTCTTGTGCTTATATCTCGTGCTCCTCTTGTGCTCATATCTCGTGCTCCTCTTGTGCTATATCTCGTGCTCCTCTTGTGCTATATCTCGTGCTCCTCTTGTGCTCATATCTCGTGCTCCTCTTGTGCTCATATCTCGTGCTCCTCTTGTGCTCATATCTCGTGCTCCTCTTGTGCTCATATCTCGTGCTCCTCTTGTGCTATATCTCGTGCTCCTCTTGTGCTCATATCTCGTGCTCCTCTTGTGCATATCTCGTGCTCCTCTTGTGCTCATATCTCGTGCTCCTCTTGTGCTCATATCTCGTGCTCCTCTTGTGCTTATATCTCGTGCTCCTCTTGTGCTATATCTCGTGCTCCTCTTGTGCTCATATCTCGTGCTCCTCTTGTGCTCATATCTCGTGCTCCTCTTGTGCTATATCTCGTGCTCCTCTTGTGCTATATCTCGTGCTCCTCTTGTGCTATATCTCGTGCTCCTCTTGTGCTATATCTCGTGCTCCTCTTGTGCTCATATCTCGTGCTCCTCTTGTGCTCATATCTCGTGCTCCTCTTGTGCTCATATCTCGTGCTCCTCTTGTGCTTATATCTCGTGCTCCTCTTGTGCTCATATCTCGTGCTCCTCTTGTGCTATATCTCGTGCTCCTCTTGTGCTATATCTCGTGCTCCTCTTGTGCTCATATCTCGTGCTCCTCTTGTGCTATATCTCGTGCTCCTCTTGTGCTCATATCTCGTGCTCCTCTTGTGCTCATATCTCGTGCTCCTCTTGTGCTCATATCTCGTGCTCCTCTTGTGCTATATCTCGTGCTCCTCTTGTGCTCATATCTCGTGCTCCTCTTGTGCTCATATCTCGTGCTCCTCTTGTGCTATATCTCGTGCTCCTCTTGTGCTCATATCTCGTGCTCCTCTTGTGCTCATATCTCGTGCTCCTCTTGTGCTCATATCTCGTGCTCCTCTTGTGCTCATATCTCGTGCTCCTCTTGTGCTCATATCTCGTGCTCCTCTTGTGCTCATATCTCGTGCTCCTCTTGTGCTCATATCTCGTGCTCCTCTTGTGCTCATATCTCGTGCTCCTCTTGTGCTCATATCTCGTGCTCCTCTTGTGCTCATATCTCGTGCTCCTCTTGTGCTATATCTCGTGCTCCTCTTGTGCTATATCTCGTGCTCCTCTTGTGCTCATATCTCGTGCTCCTCTTGTGCTCATATCTCGTGCTCCTCTTGTGCTATATCTCGTGCTCCTCTTGTGCTCATATCTCGTGCTCCTCTTGTGCTATATCTCGTGCTCCTCTTGTGCTCATATCTCGTGCTCCTCTTGTGCTCATATCTCGTGCTCCTCTTGTGCTCATATCTCGTGCTCCTCTTGTGCTCATATCTCGTGCTCCTCTTGTGCTCATATCTCGTGCTCCTCTTGTGCTCATATCTCGTGCTCCTCTTGTGCTATATCTCGTGCTCCTCTTGTGCTATATCTCGTGCTCCTCTTGTGCTCATATCTCGTGCTCCTCTTGTGCATAATCTCGTGCTCCTCTTGTGCTATATCTCGTGCTCCTCTTGTGCTCATATCTCGTGCTCCTCTTGTGCTTATATCTCGTGCTCCTCTTGTGCTCATATCTCGTGCTCCTCTTGTGCATATCTCGTGCTCCTCTTGTGCTCATATCTCGTGCTCCTCTTGTGCTCATATCTCGTGCTCCTCTTGTGCTATATCTCGTGCTCCTCTTGTGCTATATCTCGTGCTCCTCTTGTGCTATATCTCGTGCTCCTCTTGTGCTATATCTCGTGCTCCTCTTGTGCTCATATCTCGTGCTCCTCTTGTGCTCATATCTCGTGCTCCTCTTGTGCTATATCTCGTGCTCCTCTTGTGCTCATATCTCGTGCTCCTCTTGTGCTCATATCTCGTGCTCCTCTTGTGCATATCTCGTGCTCCTCTTGTGCTCATATCTCGTGCTCCTCTTGTGCTCATATCTCGTGCTCCTCTTGTGCTCATATCTCGTGCTCCTCTTGTGCTATATCTCGTGCTCCTCTTGTGCTCATATCTCGTGCTCCTCTTGTGCTCATATCTCGTGCTCCTCTTGTGCTCATATCTCGTGCTCCTCTTGTGCTCATATCTCGTGCTCCTCTTGTGCTCATATCTCGTGCTCCTCTTGTGCTCATATCTCGTGCTCCTCTTGTGCTCATATCTCGTGCTCCTCTTGTGCTTATATCTCGTGCTCCTCTTGTGCTCATATCTCGTGCTCCTCTTGTGCTCATATCTCGTGCTCCTCTTGTGCTCATATCTCGTGCTCCTCTTGTGCTCATATCTCGTGCTCCTCTTGTGCTCATATCTCGTGCTCCTCTTGTGCTATATCTCGTGCTCCTCTTGTGCTCATATCTCGTGCTCCTCTTGTGCTCATATCTCGTGCTCCTCTTGTGCTATATCTCGTGCTCCTCTTGTGCTATATCTCGTGCTCCTCTTGTGCTCATATCTCGTGCTCCTCTTGTGCTCATATCTCGTGCTCCTCTTGTGCTATATCTCGTGCTCCTCTTGTGCTCATATCTCGTGCTCCTCTTGTGCTCATATCTCGTGCTCCTCTTGTGCTTATATCTCGTGCTCCTCTTGTGCATATCTCGTGCTCCTCTTGTGCTTATATCTCGTGCTCCTCTTGTGCTCATATCTCGTGCTCCTCTTGTGCTATATCTCGTGCTCCTCTTGTGCTTATATCTCGTGCTCCTCTTGTGCTCATATCTCGTGCTCCTCTTGTGCTCATATCTCGTGCTCCTCTTGTGCATATATCTCGTGCTCCTCTTGTGCTATATCTCGTGCTCCTCTTGTGCTCATATCTCGTGCTCCTCTTGTGCTCATATCTCGTGCTCCTCTTGTGCTATATCTCGTGCTCCTCTTGTGCTTATATCTCGTGCTCCTCTTGTGCTCATATCTCGTGCTCCTCTTGTGCTATATCTCGTGCTCCTCTTGTGCTATATCTCGTGCTCCTCTTGTGCTCATATCTCGTGCTCCTCTTGTGCTATATCTCGTGCTCCTCTTGTGCTCATATCTCGTGCTCCTCTTGTGCTTATATCTCGTGCTCCTCTTGTGCTCATATCTCGTGCTCCTCTTGTGCTTATATCTCGTGCTCCTCTTGTGCTCATATCTCGTGCTCCTCTTGTGCTTATATCTCGTGCTCCTCTTGTGCTCATATCTCGTGCTCCTCTTGTGCTCATATCTCGTGCTCCTCTTGTGCTCATATCTCGTGCTCCTCTTGTGCTATATCTCGTGCTCCTCTTGTGCTCATATCTCGTGCTCCTCTTGTGCTTATATCTCGTGCTCCTCTTGTGCTATATCTCGTGCTCCTCTTGTGCTATATCTCGTGCTCCTCTTGTGCTATATCTCGTGCTCCTCTTGTGCTCATATCTCGTGCTCCTCTTGTGCTCATATCTCGTGCTCCTCTTGTGCTCATATCTCGTGCTCCTCTTGTGCTTATATCTCGTGCTCCTCTTGTGCTCATATCTCGTGCTCCTCTTGTGCTCATATCTCGTGCTCCTCTTGTGCTCATATCTCGTGCTCCTCTTGTGCTTATATCTCGTGCTCCTCTTGTGCTATATCTCGTGCTCCTCTTGTGCTCATATCTCGTGCTCCTCTTGTGCTTATATCTCGTGCTCCTCTTGTGCTCATATCTCGTGCTCCTCTTGTGCTCATATCTCGTGCTCCTCTTGTGCTCATATCTCGTGCTCCTCTTGTGCTTATATCTCGTGCTCCTCTTGTGCTCATATCTCGTGCTCCTCTTGTGCTCATATCTCGTGCTCCTCTTGTGCTTATATCTCGTGCTCCTCTTGTGCTATATCTCGTGCTCCTCTTGTGCTCATATCTCGTGCTCCTCTTGTGCTTATATCTCGTGCTCCTCTTGTGCTCATATCTCGTGCTCCTCTTGTGCTCATATCTCGTGCTCCTCTTGTGCTCATATCTCGTGCTCCTCTTGTGCTTATATCTCGTGCTCCTCTTGTGCTCATATCTCGTGCTCCTCTTGTGCTATATCTCGTGCTCCTCTTGTGCTATATCTCGTGCTCCTCTTGTGCTATATCTCGTGCTCCTCTTGTGCTTATATCTCGTGCTCCTCTTGTGCTTATATCTCGTGCTCCTCTTGTGCTCATATCTCGTGCTCCTCTTGTGCTCATATCTCGTGCTCCTCTTGTGCTTATATCTCGTGCTCCTCTTGTGCTCATATCTCGTGCTCCTCTTGTGCTCATATCTCGTGCTCCTCTTGTGCTCATATCTCGTGCTCCTCTTGTGCTTATATCTCGTGCTCCTCTTGTGCTATATCTCGTGCTCCTCTTGTGCTCATATCTCGTGCTCCTCTTGTGCTTATATCTCGTGCTCCTCTTGTGCTATATCTCGTGCTCCTCTTGTGCTCATATCTCGTGCTCCTCTTGTGCTCATATCTCGTGCTCCTCTTGTGCTTATATCTCGTGCTCCTCTTGTGCTATATCTCGTGCTCCTCTTGTGCTCATCTCGTGCTCCTCTTGTGCTTATATCTCGTGCTCCTCTTGTGCTTATATCTCGTGCTCCTCTTGTGCTCATATCTCGTGCTCCTCTTGTGCATATCTCGTGCTCCTCTTGTGCTATATCTCGTGCTCCTCTTGTGCTCATATCTCGTGCTCCTCTTGTGCTCATATCTCGTGCTCCTCTTGTGCTCATATCTCGTGCTCCTCTTGTGCTCATATCTCGTGCTCCTCTTGTGCTTATATCTCGTGCTCCTCTTGTGCTCATATCTCGTGCTCCTCTTGTGCTATATCTCGTGCTCCTCTTGTGCATACATCTCGTGCTCCTCTTGTGCATAATCTCGTGCTCCTCTTGTGCTCATATCTCGTGCTCCTCTTGTGCTCATCTCGTGCTCCTCTTGTGCATATCTCGTGCTCCTCTTGTGCTTATATCTCGTGCTCCTCTTGTGCTTATATCTCGTGCTCCTCTTGTGCTTATATCTCGTGCTCCTCTTGTGCTTATATCTCGTGCTCCTCTTGTGCTTATATCTCGTGCTCCTCTTGTGCTTATATCTCGTGCTCCTCTTGTGCTTACATCTCGTGCTCCTCTTGTGCTCATATCTCGTGCTCCTCTTGTGCATACATCTCGTGCTCCTCTTGTGCTATATCTCGTGCTCCTCTTGTGCTTATATCTCGTGCTCCTCTTGTGCTTATATCTCGTGCTCCTCTTGTGCTCATATCTCGTGCTCCTCTTGTGCTCATATCTCGTGCTCCTCTTGTGCTTATATCTCGTGCTCCTCTTGTGCTCATATCTCGTGCTCCTCTTGTGCTTATATCTCGCTCCTCTTGTGCTCATATCTCGTGCTCCTCTTGTGCTTATATCTCGTGCTCCTCTTGTGCTCATATCTCGTGCTCCTCTTGTGCTTATATCTCGTGCTCCTCTTGTGCTTATATCTCGTGCTCCTCTTGTGCTCATATCTCGTGCTCCTCTTGTGCTATATCTCGTGCTCCTCTTGTGCTTATATCTCGTGCTCCTCTTGTGCTCATATCTCGTGCTCCTCTTGTGCTCATATCTCGTGCTCCTCTTGTGCTCATATCTCGTGCTCCTCTTGTGCTTATATCTCGTGCTCCTCTTGTGCTATATCTCGTGCTCCTCTTGTGCTCATATCTCGTGCTCCTCTTGTGCTTATATCTCGTGCTCCTCTTGTGCTCATATCTCGTGCTCCTCTTGTGCTCATATCTCGTGCTCCTCTTGTGCTATATCTCGTGCTCCTCTTGTGCTCATATCTCGTGCTCCTCTTGTGCTTATATCTCGTGCTCCTCTTGTGCTCATATCTCGTGCTCCTCTTGTGCTCATATCTCGTGCTCCTCTTGTGCATACATCTCGTGCTCCTCTTGTGCTTATATCTCGTGCTCCTCTTGTGCTCATATCTCGTGCTCCTCTTGTGCTTATATCTCGTGCTCCTCTTGTGCTCATATCTCGTGCTCCTCTTGTGCTCATATCTCGTGCTCCTCTTGTGCTTATATCTCGTGCTCCTCTTGTGCTTATATCTCGTGCTCCTCTTGTGCTTATATCTCGTGCTCCTCTTGTGCTCATATCTCGTGCTCCTCTTGTGCTTATATCTCGTGCTCCTCTTGTGCTCATATCTCGTGCTCCTCTTGTGCTATATCTCGTGCTCCTCTTGTGCTTATATCTCGTGCTCCTCTTGTGCTCATATCTCGTGCTCCTCTTGTGCTCATATCTCGTGCTCCTCTTGTGCTCATATCTCGTGCTCCTCTTGTGCTCATATCTCGTGCTCCTCTTGTGCTCATATCTCGTGCTCCTCTTGTGCTCATATCTCGTGCTCCTCTTGTGCTTATATCTCGTGCTCCTCTTGTGCTTATATCTCGTGCTCCTCTTGTGCTTATATCTCGTGCTCCTCTTGTGCTCATATCTCGTGCTCCTCTTGTGCATACATCTCGTGCTCCTCTTGTGCTCATATCTCGTGCTCCTCTTGTGCTCATATCTCGTGCTCCTCTTGTGCTTATATCTCGTGCTCCTCTTGTGCTCATATCTCGTGCTCCTCTTGTGCTCATATCTCGTGCTCCTCTTGTGCTCATATCTCGTGCTCCTCTTGTGCTTATATCTCGTGCTCCTCTTGTGCTATATCTCGTGCTCCTCTTGTGCTCATATCTCGTGCTCCTCTTGTGCTTATATCTCGTGCTCCTCTTGTGCTCATATCTCGTGCTCCTCTTGTGCTCATATCTCGTGCTCCTCTTGTGCATACATCTCGTGCTCCTCTTGTGCTTATATCTCGTGCTCCTCTTGTGCTCATATCTCGTGCTCCTCTTGTGCTCATATCTCGTGCTCCTCTTGTGCATACATCTCGTGCTCCTCTTGTGCTTATATCTCGTGCTCCTCTTGTGCTCATATCTCGTGCTCCTCTTGTGCTTATATCTCGTGCTCCTCTTGTGCTTATATCTCGTGCTCCTCTTGTGCTCATATCTCGTGCTCCTCTTGTGCTTATATCTCGTGCTCCTCTTGTGCTTATATCTCGTGCTCCTCTTGTGCTCATATCTCGTGCTCCTCTTGTGCTTATATCTCGTGCTCCTCTTGTGCTCATATCTTGTGCTCCTCTTGTGCTATATCTCGTGCTCCTCTTGTGCATACATCTCGTGCTCCTCTTGTGCATACATCTCGTGCTCCTCTTGTGCTCATATCTCGTGCTCCTCTTGTGCATACATCTCGTGCTCCTCTTGTGCATATCTCGTGCTCCTCTTGTGCTTATATCTCGCTCCTCTTGTGCTTATATCTCGTGCTCCTCTTGTGCTTATATCTCGTGCTCCTCTTGTGCTCATATCTCATGCTCCTCTTGTGCTCATATCTCGTGCTCCTCTTGTGCTATATCTCGTGCTCCTCTTGTGCTCATATCTCGTGCTCCTCTTGTGCTCATATCTCGTGCTCCTCTTGTGCTCATATCTCGTGCTCCTCTTGTGCTCATATCTCATGCTCCTCTTGTGCTCATATCTCGTGCTCCTCTTGTGCTCATATCTCGTGCTCCTCTTGTGCTTATATCTCGTGCTCCTCTTGTGCTCATATCTCATGCTCCTCTTGTGCTCATATCTCGTGCTCCTCTTGTGCTCATATCTCGTGCTCCTCTTGTGCTTTTATCTCGTGCTCCTCTTGTGCTTATATCTCGTGCTCCTCTTGTGCTCATATCTCGTGCTCCTCTTGTGCTTATATCTCGTGCTCCTCTTGTGCTCATATCTCATGCTCCTCTTGTGCTCATATCTCGTGCTCCTCTTGTGCTCATATCTCGTGCTCCTCTTGTGCTTTTATCTCGTGCTCCTCTTGTGCATACATCTCATGCTCCTCTTGTGCTTTTATCTCGTGCTCCTCTTGTGCATACATCTCATGCTCCTCTTGTGCTTATATCTCGTGCTCCTCTTGTGCATACATCTCATGCTCCTCTTGTGCTCATATCTCGTGCTCCTCTTGTGCATACATCTCGTGCTCCTCTTGTGCTTATATCTCGTGCTCCTCTTGTGCTTATATCTCGCGCTCCTCTTGTGCTCATATCTCGCTCCTCTTGTGCTTATATCTCGTGCTCCTCTTGTGCATACATCTCGTGCTCCTCTTGTGCATACATCTAGTGCTCCTCTTGTGCTCATATCTCGTGCTCCTCTTGTGCTAATATCTCGTGCTCCTCTTGTGCTTATATCTCGTGCTCCTCTTGTGCTCATATCTCGTGCTCCTCTTGTGCTAATATCTCATGCTCCTCTTGTGCTTATATCTCGTGCTTGTATGTTCACATGCGCGTGCTGGCGCAGCCTCCCGCGATGGACATCATCCAAGAGTTCCAGAAGAATTTTGCGCAGTTCAAGGAAGAGATGTTCACGTACGTGTTCCACTTTTGGATCCTTGGAGCCGCTGCCTGGTTCCACGATTGGTAACCGCGCCCCAGATGGGCATGGTCCCCACAGGCATCAGGAAATCTGGGTTCAACCACTTAACCGGTTCTATTTGTCATGGCCTATTCGTGGGGAGTCATACCCTGAATTGATAACCACGGCATTCGTCCCTGCTGGTTCTCAGACAGTTTGCGTCACCGATTGTGGTTTGGCTTATCAAGTTGGTGCGCATGGCACGCATCTCAGTGCCTCGCACTTATATCTTACCAGTATATACATTACCGCATATATTACCAATCTCACCTCCGTTATTTATCATTCACCCAGTATATATAGTACCTTACTTCATGTCCCACGTAGCTCCCACAAAAACCAGCATCTTCATTAAAACAATAAGTGGAAGCATACATGTGACACTAATTGACATGCCCGGAGGCACGCCGTTCAAGGCCCTTCATGAAGTACGTTGCCCTAGAGGCAACCAAGACAAGGGTGGGTGGGTGGGGAGCAAAGAAAGAGGCCGACAAAACCAGCCAGAGCGGCTTTTAGTCGCAAAACCTCCCTTATCCCTAGCTAACTGACGTCATTAAACCCTTATGTTTAGTGGATGCTAGTAAGACGCTAACCGTACAGACCGGGGGTAGAATATCCCGAATCTGCACGGCTAGTATTAAATAATGCGTAGGTTGTTCTTTTCAGGGGCACTGCACCTCACGCCCCGTTCCGCCCGGGTATAATCAACCCAAGCGCGGAACGCACATTTTATTTAATTCATTTTTCAACCATGCACTATATTGCATCTACTAATCACAAAAGCTCTAGCCAAACAGCTACGAGTAAACACTGCGACCTATAAGCCGCTCATCCAGCGGCCTCTTGTTCCCGCATTCACGTATAGAAGAAACTCCGTTCAAAGAACCCCGATTCATGTCCCACGTAGCTCCCACAAAAACCAGCATCTTCATTAAAACAATAAGTGGAAGCATACATGTGACACTAATTGACATGCCCGGAGGCACGCCGTTCAAGGCCCTTCATGAAGTACGTTGCCCAATCACCCCCGCCCTGGCTTTCCCTTGAAGCCGCACTCCACCTTGCTCGTTGTCACAAGTGACCGCCCTGCCGCAAAACGGGAGCCCCCCACATCGGGAGGCGTGTGCCCGGCGGCTGTGGATGCATGGCCAGGCCCAAAAAGGCCCAGCGCATTTGCACTGCGATTGCGCACGGCCAGCCTATCATGACCCCTCTCGGGGCCCCGAGTCGGTACCGCTATGGCCGTCTCCCCATAGACCCGGGGTGCTTCGAGAAAAAACGTGGACCTAGCCCAGGCCCCGCCAGCCCGGATGCCCGAGGCCACAGCCCCAGGCACCTGGCTGAACGAGAGTCCGTTCAGCCAAGACCGCATTCCCCCCGAGGTTTCTATGCGTGGGGAAAAAATTTCTAGCTTAGACGCTTTTCCCATCGCCGTCCCCAGCCCCAACCACCCCCCCCTCGGCGGAAGGCAATTGCAAAGTTTGCTGGCCAGCAGCAATTTCCGAAGAAAAAGCCGCAGGCCGCGGACCGAGACACGGGTCGCCAGTGCCAGCCATCCGGCTCCAACCCGGGGTGCAAGCATCCCCAGGTACGGAGCACCAGCTCGCGCACTGGGCCGACCAAGCGACAGTTGAGCACCTGTCACGGCATCCGGCCCACCAAAGACCCCAAGCTGGGGAAAAGGTGCGGACCGGAGGTAATCTTTTTCTTTTCTTTTAGTTAACCGGGCGAGGAACTACGCCTGGCCGGTTAACAACTGGAAGTCTCACCACTGGCCAAGTGGCCAGTGCAACCAGTGCTTTTGGGATTTTGCTCCGCAGCACCCATAGCTGCGGCTGCCGCCGCAACGACAACGAGCAAAGAAAGAGGCCGACAAAACCAGCCAGAGCGGCTTTTAGTCGCAAAACCTCCCTTATCCCTAGCTAACTGACGTCATTAAACCCTTATGTTTAGTGGATGCTAGTAAGACGCTAACCGTACAGACCGGGGGTAGAATATCCCGAATCTGCACGGCTAGTATTAAATAATGCGTAGGTTGTTCTTTTCAGGGGCACTGCACCTCACGCCCCGTTCCGCCCGGGTATAATCAACCCAAGCGCGGAACGCACATTTTATTTAATTCATTTTTCAACCATGCACTATATTGCATCTACTAATCACAAAAGCTCTAGCCAAACAGCTACGAGTAAACACTGCGACCTATAAGCCGCTCATCCAGCGGCCTCTTGTTCCCGCATTCACGTATAGAAGAAACTCCGTTCAAAGAACCCCGATTATATCATATCAACTAGTATACGTATATCAATACCTTGCCTTGGCTTATTCAGGTTGCATGCTCCTACTCACAAGGAATACCTTGGCCTCCGACTCACAAGTCAACGTGGGGCCTGGTACCTCCTGCATCGCCCATTAGGCCACGTTGCGCTGGTGTATAGCGACGTGTGCTAAAATGAAGCGACATTAGGCCACGTTGCACTGGTGTATAGCGACGTGTGCTAGTATGAAGCGACATTAGGCCACGTTGCGCTGGTGTATAGCGACGTGTGCTAATATGAAGCGACATTAGGCCACGTTGCGCTGGTGTATAGCGACGTGTGCTAATATGAAGCGACATTAGGCCACGTTGCGCTGGTGTATAGCGACGTGTGCTAATATGAAGCGATATTAGGCCACGTTGCGCGCTGGTATATAGCGACGTGTGCTAATATGAAGCGACATTAGGCCACGTCGCGCTGGTGTATAGCGACGTGTGCTAATATGAAGCGACATTAGGCCACGTTGCGCTGGTGTATAGCGTCGTGTGCTAATATGAAGCGACATTAGGCCACGTCGCGCTGGTGTATAGCGACGTGTGCTAATATGAAGCGACATTAGGCCACGTTGCGCTGGTGTATAGCGACGTGTGCTAAAATGAAGCGACATTAGGCCACGTTGCGCTGGTGTATAGCGACGTGTGCTAATATGAAGCGACATTAGGCCACGTTCCGCTGGTGTATAGCGACGTGTGCTAATATGAAGCGACATTAGGCCACGTTGCGCTGGTGTATAGCGTCGTGTGCTAATATGAAGCGACATTAGGCCACGTTGCGCTGGTGTATAGCGTCGTGTGCTAATATGAAGCGACATTAGGCCATGTTGCGCTGGTGTATAGCGACGTGTGCTAATATGAAGCGACATTAGGCCACGTTGCGCTGGTGTATAGCGACGTGTGCCAGTATGAAGCGACATTAGGCCACGTCGCGCTGGTGTATAGCGACGTGTGCTAATATGAAGCGACATTAGGCCACGTTGCGCTGGTGTATAGCGACGTGTGCTAATATGAAGCGACATTAGGCCACGTTGCGCTGGTGTATAGCGACGTGTGCTAATATGAAGCGACATTAGGCCACGTTGCGCTGGTGTATAGCGTCGTGTGCTAATATGAAGCGACATTAGGCCATGTTGCGCTGGTGTATAGCGACGTGTGCTAATATGAAGCGACATTAGGCCACGTTGCGCTGGTGTATAGCGACGTGTGCTAAAATGAAGCGACATTAGGCCACGTTCCGCTGGTGTATAGCGTCGTGTGCTAATATGAAGCGACATTAGGCCACGTTCCGCTGGTGTATAGCGTCGTGTGCTAATATGAAGCGACATTAGGCCACGTTGCGCTGGTGTATAGCGTCGTGTGCTAATATGAAGCGACATTAGGCCATGTTGCGCTGGTGTATAGCGACGTGTGCTAATATGAAGCGACATTAGGCCACGTTGCGCTGGTGTATAGCGACGTGTGCTAATATGAAGCGACATTAGGCCACGTTCCGCTGGTGTATAGCGTCGTGTGCTAATATGAAGCGACATTAGGCCACGTTGCGCTGGTGTACAGCGACGTGTGCTAATATGAAGCGACATTAGGCCACGTTGCGCTGGTGTATAGCGACGTGTGCTAATATGAAGCGACATTAGGCCACGTTGCGCTGGTGTATAGCGTCGTGTGCTAATATGAAGCGACATTAGGCCATGTTGCGCTGGTGTATAGCGACGTGTGCTAATATGAAGCGACATTAGGCCACGTTGCGCTGGTGTATAGCGTCGTGTGCCAGTATGAAGCGACATTAGGCCATGTTGCGCTGGTGTATAGCGACGTGTGCTAATATGAAGCGACATTAGGCCACGTTGCGCTGGTGTATAGCGACGTGTGCTAATATGAAGCGACATTAGGCCACGTTGCGCTGGTGTATAGCGACGTGTGCTAATATGAAGCGACATTAGGCCACGTTGCGCTGGTGTATAGCGACGTGTGCTAATATGAAGCGACATTAGGCCACGTTGCGCTGGTGTATAGCGTCGTGTGCTAATATGAAGCGACATTAGGCCACGTTGCGCTGGTGTATAGCGACGTGTGCTAGTATGAAGCGACATTAGGCCACGTTGCGCTGGTGTATAGCGACGTGTGCTAATATGAAGCGACATTAGGCCACGTTGCGCTGGTGTATAGCGACGTGTGCTAATATGAAGCGATATTAGGCCACGTTGCGCTGGTGTATAGCGTCGTGTGCTAATATGAAGCGACATTAGGCCATGATTGCTCGTATAACATTGGCTGGCCGTGCCATGCGGCGGCAATGGCCGTGGCATGCTTCTCTCTGCTATTTCTATGCCCACATTGCGATGCCTCACGCCCACTCTCGTGGTTGTGTGTGCTGCCAACGCCCCGCCCCCTCCCCGCCCCATCCCTGCTGTATCGCCAGGCGGCAACTGACGCTGATGAAGGGTCTGTCGCTGGGCCAACAGCCTAAGGTGAGGCTGGCGCTCGTAGCGTGCTGGCTCCACATGTCCACGCCGCTCCTTGACACTCGCAGCATGCTGGATCCATAACACTCTCCACGCCGCTCCTAGGTGATTTTTATGCCTTGGTGACAATCGGGGCGGCTGTGCCGTTATTGGCGTCAGGCCGCAGCTCGCAATCGGGCTGGCCTTGAGGAGCGGGATGCCTTGCTTTTGTGACAACCGTGGTGGCGGCTACTTTGTCAGCACGTTGGTGCCATGTGCCATGGCTGCTCCTGATGCGTTGTACAAATACTATGTTGAATACATTAGTTTTTAGTGTTTGGCCGCAAATGTGAACGATGGTGGTAATTTGAACACCATTATCAAATGTGCATTGCTAACACGTTAGCCACACGTGGTTCCTTGGGTCAGTGGTTCCTGGGGTCAACGGGGGAGAAGTTGCTGGTTAGCGATGCCATGGCATCTCTACATTTGCTTCACGATACTCCAGCCATGCCCTTACAGCCTTCTCCTGTCCTTAGCACCTGTCATTGTCTGGGTATTTGCAACATGTTTTGACGTAAGTGCACCTTTGGCTACCCCTTTGTGAGGCAACCACTGGTTGCGCTGGTTAGGTCTCTATCTACTTAGATAGGCAAATGGTTGGATCTTGAAGAAATAAGAAACCATGGCGCTTGATGGCACATGCGTACCCTTTATGCCCTGTGATGTGTGCTGGTTGTTTCGGAGCTCTACCGACTACCAGCGTCACGTTTCAAATTATGCTTCGTGCAGGATCGGGGCTCCAGCATTGCCGCTGCACAATTGTTCAGGCCAGACTATGGCAACATCAGCATGCAAGTGCACCGGAAAGACCGGCAGCAAGCAAAGCATGTCCTAGGTGCTGCAAGTAGGCAGGCATGCTCAAGCACGCACACACACGGATACACACGCATGTCCTCATATACACACGCACAAGTCTATATTGACCTCCTCGTTGGCATACAACTCTACAGTGGCCTTCCCATAGGCATACAAGGGCGACTTTGAAACTCTGCTTGTGAATGCATGTCGTCTTCTCCCCTTCCCACCCCACCCCACCCCCTTCCATTAACTCCGCCCCCCCCCCCTTTGCGTCAGGTGATGGTCGTGGGCTGCTGCGACTCGCGCACGAGCGCTACTATGCTCATGAAGGCGGCCCCCGGCCAGCTGTTCACTGTGCGCAACGTGGCCAACCTCGTGCCCACATATGAGCGGGGGGTGAGTGCGCCGACAGGAGGGCTTGTTAGTTTAATGGTGGGGTTGCTAGTCAACAAGGGCATTAAGGGTGCAACGTGGCCAACGCGGTGCCCACATTCAAGCGGGGGGTGGGTGGGCTAATGGGAGGGCATGCTCGTTTAATGGTGAGGTCGTTGGTGAACTAGGGCGCTATGGGTTCAACGTGGCCAATCTGGTGCAACCATGCACAAGTGGGGGGTGAATGGGCTGGCAGGAGGCGCGTTGTAATAGGGACATTGTGAATAGGGGCATTCAACGGCGCAATGCTAATCAAATCAATCGTGCCGACGCCCGACTGGGCGCTGCTGTAGCACACGGATGGCAGTAGGGGTCAATGAGAAGACGTCTAGGCTGCTTGCTAGATCCTTTAAACCTGTTTTCTTTTTCACGTGACGGGCCCTCTGTTACCACACACCCCAAATGGTTGTTAACCCTCCCATTGCATCATGTCAAATACTCCCTGAGAGTACCTCTCTTTGACTCCACACAAGTTTAGCCCCCGAATTCCCAATCAAATTTCCCCCGCATGCCCCCCCGTCTTCCTAATACCCCCTTCAAACGTCCCCCACATATCTGCTTTCCCCATCATGATCGCCGTCCAATACCCCCTTATCCCCCGCATGACATCCCACCAGGGCAACTTCCACGGCACATCTGCGGCGCTCGAGTACGCGGTGAAGCACCTCAAGGTGGAGCACATCATCGTGATGGGCCACCGCAGCTGTGGCGGCATCCGCGCGCTCATGAGTCGTGACCCGGAGCAGCCTGTCACCTCGTGAGTGAGCCCACGCTCCCACCTGCACGGTAGCCTCGTGAGTGGCACAAAAGACGCACACATAGGATAGCTTTGCAGGGCACATAGGATAGCTTTGCAAGGCACATAGGATAGCTTTGCAAGGCACATAGGATAGCTTTGCAAGGCACATAGGATAGCTTTGCAAGGCACATAGGATAGCTTTGCAAGGCACATAGGATAGCTTTGCAAGGCACATAGGATAGCTTTGCAGGGCACATAGGATAGCTTTGCAAGGCATATAGGATAGCTTTGCAAGGCACATAGGATAGCTTTGCAAGGCACATAGGATAGCTTTGCGAGGCACATAGGATAGCTTTGCAAGGCACATAGGATAGCTTTGCAAGGCACATAGGATAGCTTTGCAGGGCACATAGGATAGCTTTGCAAGGCACATAGGATAGCTTTGCAAGGCACATAGGATAGCTTTGCAAGGCACATAGGATAGCTTTGCGAGGCACATAGGATAGCTTTGCAAGGCACATAGGATAGCTTTGCAAGGCACATAGGATAGCTTTGCAAGGCACATAGGATAGCTTTGCAAGGCACATAGGATAGCTTTGCAAGGCACATAGGATAGCTTTGCAGGGCACATAGGATAGCTTTGCAGGGCACATAGGATAGCTTTGCAAGGCACATAGGATAGCTTTGCAGGGCACATAGGATAGCTTTGCAAGGCATATAGGATAGCTTTGCAGGGCACATAGGATAGCTTTGCAGGGCACATAGGATAGCTTTGCAGGGCACATAGGATAGCTTTGCAGGGCATATAGGATAGCTTTGCAAGGCACATAGGATAGCTTTGCAAGGCACATAGGATAGCTTTGCGAGGCAATCACCTCAGGAAGTTCACCACCCTCTCCGGTGGCCTCTCCTCGTACTCTGTGTGTCCTCACCCCGCACTATGCCTTTCCTCTTTCCGCACTGTGTGCGTCCTGCCTCTCTTTCATTTCCATTGAGCGAGCATGCACTTATCTACAATCCCCCACGATCGCATTACCTATTAAAACCAATGCCCCCGACAAGCCCATGCCTGCTGTACAAACACGTTTCCTCTTATGTTTGGCCCCAGGGACTTCATTGACAACTGGGTGGAGATCGCATGGCCTGCGCGCCAGCAAACCAAGGCGGTCTGTGGCGACCTGCCCTTCGACAAGCAGTGCCGTTACTGCGAGAAGGTGGGTGCAGCTATGCCTAGGTCTATACAACATGTCGTTCCTGTTTACTTTCTTGCAAATCCAGGGTTGTACATAGCTTCGTCGGGTATTGTTCCGTTTTTGTGTCATATTGCGGGCATCTCTTTTCTTCCGTATCAAGAGAAAAGTGTGTAACGAGATTCGAGAGAATTCGGACACTGCATCCCTGGCCCTCATGCATCAATCCAACGATGATCCTGTGTGGGAAGCCGGAATCCAGCGACTGTCTCAACTCACAAACTTTTCCCGCGGCATCCCCATTTTCTACCATCCCCGCCCATCTCCGATTTCCGGCACCTGGCAGGAGTCGATCAACGTCTCCCTGGGCAACCTGCTCACCTTCCCCTTCATCAAGCAGGCGGTCAACGCCAACAGCCTCTTCCTGCATGGCATGTACTATGATCTCGCCGAAGGCACGCTGCACCGCTGGAGGCTCGTCTACAAGATCACCGACTATGAGAAGTGGACATAATCATGTGTGCGGTTCGGGCTGCCGGGCGCTTGCCCAAGAACCCAAATCATAGTGCTCCCTGGTCTGCAGTGAAGCTCAAGGTTTACTATGTTTGCCTCCACTGCATTACCTGCTGAAAGTGAACCGTCGCGGTTGGTCTGGACGTGCGGCCTATGGGTTGGGGCCGCTTCCTCGCCCTGCTTGATGTGTGCCATCTTCCGCGCAAGTTGCGAGGCATCGTGAAGCATACGCAGGGCTGTACATGATCTTTGCCAGGAACCCTAATCCTAATTGTGCTCCGGAGTTGTGTTTTTTGATTACGGTGGTCCTGGATTGTGCTTTTTATATGGTGCCAGAGGACCGCTTGCAAGCCTGTCATATGCGCAGGTGTGAATTGCATTTTCTTGGTCTAATAATTTTGATAGCAAGTTACACCAAGCAAAAGGCAGAATCCAACTTGGGTAACTTGGTTTAGCATTGTCTACTGGTGTTGGGGTGTTTTGGTTTTTCTGGATTCAAGGGCCAGCGTCATGCCCCATAATATTCACAATTTTGTCAACCTGTAGATGGCTGTATGATGGTATGGTTGCATGGTTTTATGAGATATTTTCTTGCTTGCAAATGCGTTTTTGATCTCGATATACTGTATCTGTCCAATGAATTGCATGAAAATTAATTACTCGTGCAAGCTGGCCCAAGCACGAATTCATTTTTGAGACAAGTGTAGCTCTTGTATAAAATAATAATAATAATAATAATAATAATCCTTGATGATAATGATAAAAATTTTAACATGACTCCGTTGGGAGATCATGTAGAACGTATTCCCTTGCTTGATATATGGATGGAGGTGAGCGAAACCGCAGAACCTGTACATACTAAGTTAACTCCAAGCTCATCTAGAAAATCCTTACTACTCAGCAAAGCGCCCCTTCCTCCTAGCTGGGGGGGGGGGCTTGCTCATGCACAGGGGCTGGCGTGTGAGCCTGGACAATGGTCTGCCACCTCTGCTGGTTCTGCACAGCAGTCCAAGCAAGAGAAAGGGAGGAAATGCGATGTTCAAACTTATAGCTGGGACCACTAGGTCGGCCAGCAACTGCTGTGTATAGTTCATGGCAGGTTTACCAATCTTTCTAGGAATGTCCTTGGGGCCAGGCCAGCTCTTGTATATTGATAAGTTATTTATTTTACCCCGACTAGGTTGTCCCCAGTTCTCAAGCTCTCAATTCTCATTCTCGTAGGTGAAAAATGAAAAATTTGCAAGAGTTTCCCCGCATATTTCGGATTCGCCTTGCCGCAAGGGCCGCGAGCCCTATCTTACGGACTACGTACGAACTGCTTTTTACGGACGTACTACTTACGGACTGCTTATTAATTAATTACGTAATTAATTTATTAATTAAACTCGTGCGGACTGCTATACGCGCGGTGTCGCCGGGCTACAAGTTCTGAACTTACCAAATTCGCACCCCATTGGTGCCGCGCCAATTTCTTCGATTCTTTTCGTACATGCCTTGCGGTGGCGGGTTCATCAACGAGCATCGGCGCTCATCGATGGTGCAATCCGACGGCGGAGAATAAGTTCGCCACAGCACAGCGCGACGCAATTAATGGCTCTTAATTTCCATGTACAACGTGAGATGCAAAGTCCGCATTGCTGACCAGAAATTCCGTCCAACACCGTTCGGTCGTACAGTAGTGTACCAACCAATCAACCGCTTCTCGGCCTTTAAACCGTCGAAATGCACATTCGAACTCTAGAAACGTCTCCGCGACACTTCTTTGACTCTAGTACTTTCCGTCACCCTTGACATGTTGTCTAATAATACTACAAATTTACGCCAATAGATACTCGCTTCCAATAACATATCTTGATAGCTCTAGATCTATATCTTGATAGCTCATGGGTATGCCACGATGAGCCACGAGCCACGAGCCACGAGGTAGCCATGGCTGACGGCGGAGCTCATGACTTTCACATTTGGGCACCAAATTCGGCTGTGAATATCACAATCGCTTTGTCTTTCTAAGACGCACACGCTGATATAATTTTCCGAAGCCATTACGTAATATATGACGAGCAAACGCTCCTTGACGCAACGCAGCCTGGCGGCTGCACTAAGCCATGATGCATGAAAATCACTAGGCGTCTGCAGCTCCGGCTGCAGCCTCGCCCTCAGGCCGGTACGGCAGGCAGCGGTGACACTAGTCGCGCACTGGTGGTCGCCTCAAACCCTCCCGGGCTCAATGCCTCGCCTTCTGCGTCGCCTGAGCCCAAACGCAGCCGCCCAGCCGAACCTAGCTGGTCTGAGCACGACTTTGACGTTGCCAGGTTTTTTTCCACCTTCGACGTCCACGGAACCGGCTATTTCGACATATGCCACCCATCCGCACACTGGAGCTCGTGCTTTATGGGTCGTTACTACGCCTCCCTTCTTGACCCGTGCCAGCGCCTCCGAAGCCATCATTGCCTCCGCGGCCACTTCTGACGTCCAGTTTTCTCACCGCGGACCTGACCTAGCTGTCTGGCTAGTCCCGACCGCGCCTTCAGCTCGCCGCCCTCTTCAGTTCCATCCTTCAGCGCTGTGCCGCGGACCTAGAGCTGGAAACCGGCCACCCGGCCCCTTGACCGAATCCCGACCTTCCTCCTCCACCTCCAAGAAGCCATCTCACAGCACGTGACGCCCGGCCCTAGTAGCTGTGCACAGACAGATGTGGCAGCCGTGCATGGGCCGCACGCTGGCTGCTGAACTTCCCGCCATCCCCACCGCCACCGCCACCCTCCTCGCCTCCACCCCCCCCCCCCTCCGCCTCCACCGACTCCATCACCGCCCAGCTCCGCGCCCATCGACCAGCGCCTCCAGGACAACGCCATCGCCATTGAATGCCTGCAAAACACCGCAGGCATCACCGCCCAGGCGGTGAAGGACATTGCCGCCAAGCCCGCTGGCCTAGCTGGCTGGTGATGCTCCTCCCATCGATCCCGACCTAGCTGGGCGGATATGCTTAATTAAGCAGCACACCACCTCCATGCATGCACCAGCTCCGCCGTCGCAGCACAGCTCCAGCAGCCGGCCGTAAGCTCAACCTCTGCGATCGAGGAGGCTTAGCTCGCCACACGCAGCCTTAACGTCATCGTCAAGAACTTCGACATGGAGGAAGGTGAGAATTCCGAGAAGCTTGCACTTGCGTTTGAGAGAAAAATCCTTGATCGCACGGGCCTTCTTGGTGAGATCAAGCTGGTCGCCCATCGCCTTCTCCGCGCGCGGGGTATAAGGCATGCAGGGGCGCCTCCGCTTCTTCTCAACTTTAAGAGCCCGGCAGACAAGCTTTCGTTTCTCAGACGCCGCAAGCGGCTCGAGAAGACTCCCTTCACCTTGGACGGCGACTTGACCCTGGTGCAGCACTGACAACGGCGACGGGAGCTATGGCCGACCTATATACCTCCAGCTCCTGAAGACCAAGGCGGGGCAGCGGTGTACAGGAAGGGGGCGGACATCTACGTCGGCCACAAGCCCTGGCACGCGACCCCCGCGACCCCCGCGGCTGCAGTGACTTCAGACGCCCCAGCTTTAATTGGGGAATACAGCAGTAGTAGTGTAGACTAGCGAGACCGTGGCCTTGTACATGCACGCCTACTACAGGCACTATACCAGCTGACTCATGGACATTACTGACCTAGCCATGTACATGCACGGCCCCAACGGGAGCACGAGTCTAATTAATTAATTAATTAATTAATTAATGTACATGCATGTGTGCCCGTGATGCGCCACCCACCAGATGATTAATTAATTGACACGTGACTGCGTCACGTGAGCGCATAAGTGATAAGTCCTCAGTGGGAGGGGAACATGGGATGGAATGGATTGTGTAAGCTATCGAGGTCCCGCTAGTTACAGGGCCGGGTGTGGGCACCGCGGCCCGAATCGCTATGAATGCCATACTTGGTCACACGCGGAGCCCCCACAGGCTTGGGGGTGGTCTCCTTCATCACTACTTGCCATCAGACTATCCTTGCGCACCATCTGCCTCCATATTACAGACAAACCAGGAGGCTGCCCGGGGGTGAGCCCGTCACGTCTATAGTGTAGCACATGTCCATGCCGAGTCTATCACGAAAAGTCCACGGGTGGCGGCCCTGCCGCGCGCGGCCGGGGGCACGCCAGGTGAGGACATATCGATCGCCCAGGCTGGGCGGGCTTGGTGCCAGCTAGTCTATCTGAGGTATCTACCTGATCTGTGCGGGCCAGGTGCCCGGCTAGGCCCAGGCGCCTGTGCCTAATAATGTGGGAAACATAGGGCAAATCAGCGTACAAATCCTCATATTTACTAATGTGCAAACCAAAGGGGATGTTAAGGGCCTTGCGCAGCATCTTGGTGACGGCGCCGTCGAGTCGTTGCTCCAGCTCCTGCGTCAGTGTCCACGTCTCGGAGCCGTAGGTCAGGATCGTCAGAATGATGCCACCAGATGATGCCTAGCTTTATCTATTTAGTTATGCTGTGCCCACGCAGAGAGCCCAGTCTCGGCTGAGACGCCATGCCCTAGACTAGCTTCTGTATATTTAGCCATGAATGCTGAACTTCCCCCCTATGTCGGTGCCCCTACTAGCTAGTCTAGGTGCCTGAATACAGGGGTGGTCAGGTGCACTTTGTGCACCAAGAGTAGGTGGCAGTTTACATTCGATCCCCCACCTGCAGGAAGTAGCTAAGAGTGTGCCATAGGCCCCTTCTCATGGCTATGTGCTACATATACTCCCAACGGAGTTATGTTCCTAATTAATTAATTAATTAATTAATTAATAGCTCTAGAGGCATGCCTCATATTTATTCTGATATTCTGATAATTAATTCAAAAAAATGAAATTCAATTATAACATGCCTCCGTTGGGAGATCATGTAGCGCCGGCACACATTCCTTGATGGATCCATGGGTGGTGTGGGGGAAGCCGCGTAATCGCCGGAACTAACCTAACTCTAAGCTATCTAGTCTAGAAAAATCCTAACTACACTACTCAGCAAAAATTTAATTTCAAGGTACCTCTTAATTAAATGAAAATACGTCTGCAGCTCCGCGGCTGCAGCTTCGCCATCAGGTCCGGCATGCAGGCAGCGCTGACACTAGTCGTGCACTGGTGCTCGCCCAGCCCCCCGGGCTTGCCTCGCCATCTGCATCGCCAGAGCCCAAGCGCAGTCGCTCTGCTGAGCCGCACTGGGACGAGATCTCCTTTGACATCATCAACGCATATGGCTTCTGGAAGCGCGGTCCCGGAGTCTTCATGGAAGACGTGTTTTTCGGCACGTACTCCTCGCTTCAGGACCTGTGCTTGTACCTAGCTGTGAGTCCAACAATCGCGGCCGCTGGCCAGGCGGTCAGCTTGCCGACCTCGTCGAGGATCTCCCGCGCATTGGCCGCATGAATCGCCCCAAGCTCCAACGCTTCGCCCTCTGCTCCCTCCTCGGGCGCTCCGACGCCGAGATCTGGGCCCCGGGGGCCCACCACCGCCCCCCACCGTTGCGACAGAATCCATCGTCCGCGCCCTCCTTAACTCGTCGTCTGTCCCAACTCAGTCCTAATAATAGGACTGAGTTGGCCTTTTTCAACCGTGTGTAGTGACTAGGTAGGGGGTCCATCCAAGATGCTTAGATGTGGGTCTATGGAGTATTTGATGTCCTCTTGCTGGCAAAAATACTACATCAGTGAAAACTTGACCCAAACTCCTAAAAATTACATGGATGTATGGCACCGTCGGCGAATTTGCATTTTTGTGTGGAAGCATGAGTGGCAAAAATTGAATAAATTCCATATGCATGTTTAAAAAATACAGGCATGTAAACAATATAGTTCTTGACCTGTGGCAAAAAACTGGACTCAATTTGGCCACTGGCACTGCCTGAAACACGCCAAATACTGCCAGTCCTATACATAGGACTGGGCCATGCTAGCAATTTGCAAGCATGTAAGTGCGGTCATACTACATAGAAGCGTGGCCACAAACCATGTCAATCAGCCCATTTCCCTTCAGGCATAATAGGAAAACATACTTGCATCATCATATTGCAGTTATATTGTACCTTAGTATGTGTGAAAGCCTATGCATACATGTAGGGAATGCGTATGGATACGTAGCTACAAAGGGATGTATTATAAGTAATAACCACCGATGTAATGGGTAGGTTAGTCACATTTAATTGTTCTTTACAAGAATGGACATGGATAAAACTGTATTACCTTGCCATGACATGGCCAAGATACCTGCTGGCACATGATGACAGTGGTTTATCACCAAGATTTTTCACTCACCCGTATAAGCTTGACAGTACCCTTGACGCAGTCCATGACCACACAATCATGCAGTATGAACATAGCAAGAGAATAACTAACATCTATGAAAGTGTTTTAACCCATTCAGCACCTAAAACCTTGTACAGCCACGCTACGGTAAGGCAAGTGCCTGGTAAGATCATCTAAAAAGATGGTTTTAGAGAGGGGCAGGCAACGGTCAAGAAAGAGCAGCAAGACTCAAAACTGACAGCGCATCGCAAGCTTAAACTCATGTAAGAATACCAAGAAACGATGAAGCAGCGATATTCCAGCTTTACCTGGCACGGCTGGCGTTACCTTGGCCCAGGCGGTGCCTGCAAAAGTGGCACTTTGCGGCACACAAACCATGACGTGACAGAGTGGTCGAAATCATCAAATCTTTACTGCCACTAGACTTAATCTACGACAATACATGATAAAGGGTAGAAAGAAACCTATAAACCCTCCGATTCGACCCGGGAATCAATTGTAGTAATCCATTCCGTCGACCTGCCTAATCGCAGATTTTTCCAGCAAGAACAGTGCCGACACCCAGTAAATCGCATCCCCGCGAGGTTAAAATACACTTGTATCATCTTTAGGACATAAAAAATCTATTTCCTTGGTTTGGCCCGCAAAATCGTCCGAAAACGTAAACTGCACGCATGGGCGCAAGCCGCCATGGCTAGGTCGTGCATTTCCGGAACTCACGTTTCGCGTGAAAATGTACCCTTACCACCTGTACTTTGACCGTACATTTAGCCGCCCAAACAAAATCCAAAAAAATCGCAAAAATATGTCCCAGAAAGGTCATTTCACCTAGTATTTGAATAAATTTTGAGAAAAATTTTCTGCCAAATATTCCGACCGGGGCGAATTTTCTACAAAACCTCAAAATTAGGTCCTAAAATTAGGACTGAGTTGAACTCAGTCCTAAAATTAGGACCAGGGACAGACGACGAGTTAAGGAAGCTTTCGAGCAGCACGTGACCCCCCTTGCCACAGATGTGGCGGCATGCAATTGGAGGCACGCTGGCTGCTGAGCTTCCCACCATTTCCACCGCCACCTCCACCCTCCTCGCCTCCTCCACCGCCACCGCCTCCCCTCCTCCGACGCCATCACCGCCCAGCTCCGCGACGTCGACCAGCGCCCCAAGGATAATGCAATCGCTATCGAGGTCCTGCAGAACACCGCCGGCCTCACCGTGCCCAGGCAGTGAAGGACATTGCCGCCAAGCCAGCCCCTGCTGGCCTGGCCGGCGATGCTCCTCCCATCACGACCTGGGCGGACATGCTTAAGCAACATACCATGCACCTCCACCACTTCCGCCGTCGCAGCCCAGCTTCAACGGCAGACGCTTGACCTCCGCGAGGAGGCCGAGCTCGCCAAGCGCAGCCTCAACGTCATCGTCAAGAACTTCGACATGGAAGAAGGTGAGAATTCCGAGAAGCTTGCACGTGCGTTTGAGAGCAAAATCCTTGCACGCATGGGCCTCCTTGGTGAGATTAAGCTGACCGCCCACCGCCGGCCTCCCCCGCGCGCGGGGTAAGGCCGGGGCGCCTCCGCTTCTTCTCATCTTTGAGAGCCCAGCGGACAAGATTTCGTTTCTCATCAGACGCCGCAAGCGGCTCGATAAGACTCACTTCACCATTGACGACGACTTGACCCTGGCGCAGCAACAAAGGCGACGGGAGCTATGGCCGACCGGCTACCTCCAGCTCCGGCAGACCAAGGCGGGGCAGCCGGTGTACTGGAAGGGGGCGGCCATCTACGTCGGCCACAAGCCCTGGCACGCGACCCCCTCGACCACCGCGGCCCCAGCGACCCCAGAAGCCCCAGCCTAGGGGAATACAGCAGTACTAGTGTAGAATAGATAGACCGTGGCCATGTACATGTACCCGGCCTCCTACAGGCACTATACTAGCTAAGCCACGCGCTTTATTTAACCATGTACATGCGTGCCGATGATGTGCCACACTCCAGATGATACCTAGCTTTATTTAGTTATGCTGTGCCCATGCAGAGAGCTGCTCTCTGCTGAGATGTCACGATCTAGCTTTTGTATAGCTATGATGATCTTCCCCCCCATGGCAGGCTCCCCCTTCGCTGGGCATAGCTTGATAGATCATGGGGATGCAGGTGCCCTGGTGCACCTAGAGCAAGTGTTGTTTACATTCCCACTCTTGCAGGAAGTAGCTTAGAATGTATTATAGGCTCATACAGTGCCCCTTCGTCGCAGCCCAGCTCCAGCGGCAGACGCTTGACCTCCGCGAGGAGGCCGAGCTCGCCAAGCGCAGCCTCAACGCCATCCTCAAGAACTTCGACATGGAAGAAGGTGAGAATTCCGAGAAGCTTGCACGTGCGTTTGAGAGAAAAATCCTTGCACGCATGGGCCTCCTTGGTGAGATTAAGCTGACCGCCCACCGCCTCCCCCGCGCGCGGGGTAAGGCAGGGGCGCCTCTGCTTCTTCTCATCTTTGACAGCCCAGCGGACAAGGTTTCGTTCCTCAGACGCCGCAAGCGGCTCGAGAACACTCCCTTCGATCACCGTGGACGACGACTTGACCCTGGCGCAGCAACAACGGCGACGGGAGCTATGGCCGACCTACCTCCAGCTCCGGCAGACCAAGGCGGGCCAGCCGGTGTACTGGAAGGGGGCGGACATCTACGTCGGCCACAAGCCCTGGCACGCGACCCCCTCAACCACCGCGGCCCCAGCGACTCCGGCAGCCCCAGCCTAGGGGAATACAGCAGCAGTAGTGTAGAATAGATAGACCGTGGCCTTGTACATGCCCGCCTACTACAGGCACTATACCAGCTGATGCCTAGCATTTTTAGTCATGTACATGTGTGCCTATGATGAGCCACCCTCCAGATGATACCTAGCTTTATTTAATTATGCCGTGCCCATGCAGGGGGTCACTCCCTGCTGAGAAGCCATGCCCTAGCTTTTGTATATAGCTGTGCTGATCTTCCCCACAGTATGACAGGCTCCCCTTAGCTGGGTGTTGCCTGAAACTCTGGGTGGTGCAGGTGCCCTAGTGCACCTAGAGCAAGTGTTGTTTACATTCCCACCCTTGCAGGAAGTAGCTTAGAATGTATGATAGGCCATATGCCCCTTCTCTGGGCTATGTGCTACATATACCCCCAACGGAGTTATGTTACAATTCAATTCAATTCAATATGCCCCTTCTCTGGGCTATTAAATTAATTAATTAATTATCAACATCACTCCGTTGGGAGTAGATGTAGCACATAGCCCTGAGAAGGGGCATATATGGCTTTTAATACATTCTAGGCTACTTCATGCAAGGGTGGGAATGTAAGCTACCCCTGCTCTAGGTGCACCAGGGCACCCGCACCCTCATGGTCTATCACGCTATGCCCGGGTAAGGGGGGAGCATGCCTGTGAGGGGGAAGATCATCATGGCTATACAAAAACTAGAGCGTGGCATCTCAGCAGAGAGCAGCTCTCTGCATGGGCACAGCATTACTAAATAAAACTAGGCATCGTCTGGAGTGTGGCTCATCATAAGCACACATGTACATGATTAAATAAAGCGCGTGGCTTAGCCGGAATAGGGCCTCTAGGAGGCGTACATGTACATGGCCACGGTCTATCTATTCTACACTACTACTGCTGTATTCCCTTAAGCTGGGGCGTCTGGAGTCGCTGGGGCCGCGGGGGTCGCCTGCCAGGGCTTGTGGCCGACGTAGATGGCCGCCCCCTTCCAGTACACCGGCTGCCCCACCTTGGTCTGCCGGAGCTGGAGGTAGGTCGGCCATAGCTCCCGTCGCCGTTGTCAGTGCTGCACCAGGGTCAAGTCGCCGTCCAAGGTGAAGGGAGTCTTCTCGAGCCGCTTGCGGCGTCTGAGAAAAGAAATCTTGTCCGCCGGGGTCTTAAAGGTGAGAAGGAGCGGGGGCGGCCCTGCCTTACCCCGCGCGCGGGGAAGGCGGCGGGCGGCCAGCTCGATCTCACCAGTAAGGCCCATGCGATCAAGGATTTCTCGCTCAAAAGCACGCGCAAGCAATTCTCGGAATTCTCACCTTCCTCCATGTCGAAATGCTTGACAATGACGTTGAGGCGCTGCGCTTGGCGAGCTCGGCCTCCTCGCGGAGGTCAAGCGTCTGCCGTTGAAGCTGGGCTGCGACGGCGGAGGTGGTGGAGGTGGTGTGTTGCTTAAGCATGTCCGCCCAGGTGGTGATGGGAGGAGCATCGCCGGCCAGGCCAGCCGGGGCTGGCTTGGCGGCAATGTCCTTCACCGCCTGGGCGGTGAGGCCTGCGGTGTTCTGCAGAACCTCGATAGCAATGGCGTTGTCCTTAAGACGCTGGTCGATGTCGTGGAGCTGGGCGGTGATGGAGTCGGTGGAGGCGGAGGGAGGGGGGGGGGTGGAGGCGAGGAGGGCGGCGGTGGCGGTGGGGATGGTGGGGAGCTCAGCAGCCAGCGTGCCGCCAAGTGCCGCCACATCTGCAGCAATGGGTGTCACGTGCTGTGAGAGGGCGGCGTGGAGGTGGTGGACGAAGGTGGATTCGGTAATGGGGGCGGGGTGCAGAAGGTCCTCGGCCGAGCGCTTAGTGAGGGTAAAGAGAGCTGCGAGCTGAAGGCGGGGGCGAGACCAGCCGGCCAGGTTGGTGTCGACGCGGTCTGAGACGCGGTGGGAAAACCGGCCGTCAACTCCGTTGCGAAAAAAGTGGGTGTTGGAATGGAGTTGCTGGCACAGGGCCAGCAGTGAGGCGTGTGACCCGTAAAACACGAGCTCCAGTATCTTGATGGGTGGCATGTCGAAAAAGGCAGGCCTGTTGACGTCGAAGGTGGTAAAGAGCCTGTCGACGTAAAAATCACGCTCAGACCAGCCAGGTTCGCCTGGGCGACTGCGCTTTGGGTCAGGCGATGCAGAGGGCGAGGAGAGCCCAGGAGGGTTCTCGGCGACCACCAGTGCGCGACTAGTGTCACCACCGCCTTCCGGCCCTGATGGCGAAGCTGCAGCCGTAGCTGCAGACGTATTTTCAGTGCCGAGCGCAGCCGTCAGGCTGCGTTGCGTCGATGGGCGTTTGCTCATCGTATATTGCGTAATAGCGTCGGAAAATTATATCAGCATGTGCGTCTTAGAAAGACGAAGCGATTGTGATATTCACGACTAAATTCGGTGCTCAAACGTGAAAGTTATGAGCACCGCCGTCAGCCATGGCTACCTCGTCGGGCTCGTGGCTTGTGTCTCTGGGCTATGTGCTACATATACTCCCAACGGAGTTATGTTCCTAATTAATTAATTAATTACCTCTTAATTAATCTCGCCCCCCGCCCTCTAACAATTTGACAACAAGAGTCAATTGTACCCCCACTAGAACAATTATCAGTTGTTGCTGCACTTGAATAAAGGAACATAATTTTCTTTAAAGACATTGATGCATGGCCGTTGCAATGTATTTCATAGCGCAGTGAAATCACAGGTACACATAGCGCAGAAAGACTGCAGGGGTGCATACGCTGGTTGTTTCAAATGTTGATATATTTACGGTTTGTTGAGCACTTGCCTCAACAACATGTAGTAAAATGGCACGACAGCAATATGTATAGGCTGTAAAAAGTTACCAAAGTTCTAGCATCCGGGATAGCATCCTGGCCGGCCACTTCAGATCTGACAGGTTGGAAGTTTGTACAAGGTTGGTTGGGACGAGGATGAACTGTTTCCAGCCCAGCCTATTCATGTCGCAAAGAAAAATTACCTGACAAGTGCTGGTAAACAGCTACGTCAACCCCCTGGGTCATTCACCACTTTCCAAACAAGAGCGCGGACCAAAATACAAGGCCAAGGGGACGGCAGTTCCAAGGTGGCACGGCACTGCTGTCACAGGTGTGACCCTTGTCAACTACAGGAAATACTTCAGCCGCTCATCGCTCTTCATGTTGGAGTAGATTGCCATGACCTGCGGTCCGAATCAAGGTGGCGGTTTAGTACCAAGAGGAAGAAAGAGTAAAAGTCGGGTCATTACTGAGTCTGGCCCTCCCTTGCTCTGTGTTGGTAGAGGTCATGAAGGAAGACGGAATGTGGTGGGGGCTGGAAGGAGGGGTGAACACTGGGGGGAGAGCTGGACCCGAGGCACAGAGAAAGAAAATAGTTTCAGGGAGAAAGAGCACCTTCATAAATTACAGGAATCAGCATGGGTGATTAAAGGGAGGAAGGGGGTAGGCAAGGAGGGCGCTCACGAGGCTAGGCGAAGGGGGGTTGAGGATATGCACAGAGATAGGAGGAATCATCACAATCAGGGCAACGCGGAAAGGCGAGGGAGCGAGCAGGCACAAGGGGGGGGAATGGGATGCAGCGATGTGAACGCCCAGGCATGTGTATGTGTCCACCTATGAATGGGTGGACATGAGGATGCCTGGTAGGCGGGAATGGTACCTGGGCGTAAGACGAGATGGGTGCCCATTAATGGGCACCAGGACTGAGGGGAGCAAACCCTTGTGCTGTAGGTCATCAGCTACCTAGGGTTGGAAGAGACAAGGCCATGTCGAGTGGTGCCGTTGAAACGGTGCCCTGGCAGCCTGCCGCCTACAAGTGCGCACCACACAACCCCTGCACTTGTACAAAGAGCAGGTACCCTGAAACATGCGCAGGTAAGAAACAGCGAGAGGAGGCTAGCACGCCAGAACAAGGCTGATCGCTGCCAATGACGGCTACCCAGAACTCAACTGTAAGGCATGGTGTAGAGTAACATGGTGCCCTGGTGGCATGTGAGTGCCATCACAACAGTCCGCGACCCGCGAAAAAGGAACATCTGGAAGCGACACCAAATTGGCGCGAGATCCCGAAAATCAGGTGCACCCGAAGGTGCCGACGAGGCAAAAAGTCACGCAGCACCCATGGCGGCCGTGAAAACCCTAGTGGCAGTTTTGAGAACACATTAAGAAAGGGATTGCATTTTAAGCCGTCATCAGGTACCTCATCTACTTCACGCAGATATTTTCTTATCCTCAAGAAATTGGCCCATTTTTTCGGGGAAACAGGAAAAAGGCGGGCAATTCGGTGGGCTCGGGTAAGGTCCGCTGCATTTTTCAGCGGACCCCCGAAAAGTCTGACTGCAAACTTATCGAACATGGCGATGAATTAGCCCGAGGTAAATCGCTCGCACGATTCTGTGACTAATAAAAAAAAATTTGACCGAAAAACTTTTTGTTAAAATGACTTTGTAAATGCCGCGCTCCCGCAGCAATTGGAGCTGCCAGGAGGGTGCGTGCGGGGCTGATGATGGCAACTCACATAAAAACATGCAACTTCTTTGTTTCTTTCATTTTTCTCATCCCATTTGCGCAGGGCGCTTAAATAGCTTCTAGAGCGAAGCCCGGCCTGATTTTTCACTGGCTCTGGAGTGTAGACCTGCGCTCATGACTGAATATCGCCTGGAATCGTTGCGGAATGAAGCATGAATACGCATTGCGCTGGTTGAGTCGAAGCTGTATAGTGGAACCTGCTTTTTCGGCATCCCGATTGTAGGTAAGTGAAGCCATCACCGATTGCCATCCAGATTTTCTGCCTGACTCTTTCCCCGAGCCTCGTGCAAGCGCCTCGTTCATGTTACAGACGTCGCCTCGTTAAGCATCGCAGCTCGAGAGGGAGACGTAAGCCATGGCCAGCCTCCGCAAACTGCGTGATGTGCGCATGTTCATGCTTCCAAGTGAAATTCATGGCGTGGGAAGCTGGGCCTGAAGACAACAAGCAGAAGGTACATGTCCTGTAGTCAACGTTCAGCATAGGTGTTGATTTCCAACCCTGAAGTTTATCCAGCTTTAACAGGCCATATAAAACACGCTGCAGGGGCTCCACTTTAGCGGACCGTTGGTAAGGATTTCAACCTCTTTCCTTGGCCAGATCATAATGCACCATGTTTATCGATGATGGGCGGCGTGTTCTAAACTGGGGCTGGGAGGAACGAAGAAACCAGCGGGCACCCCAGGTATGTGAAGTGCGCGTATGCTGCTGCTGCTGCTGCTGCTGCTGCTGCTGCTTTGGGAAACCCAGAATTCATTTCCCTTGTTATATTATGATATGTTGAAGCAGGATGAACTGAATACTATACATGGAAGGGGGCCGGTTTTGTCTTTGATATGATTGCTGCCTATGATACATATTATTGCGGGCACAACAGAACGCACTATGGGCATATAGCATTGCAACGACGTCACAATAACGATCACCAAAGTGCTTGCTGCCACACCACTGCCACATCACTCCCCACCACCCCAACACACCTACCACTGTTATGTTAGCAATGCCACGATTGCCTAGCAATACCAACATACCTGTCGTTAGCATGGAGGGACCACCAGGTGCATCGTGTGCATATAACCATGTGACAGTTATTGTAGACTCCCACCAGCAGCAACGTCCACCACCATTACTCTCACCTGTTGGTGTAACTGCTGGCAGTGTCCCTACAACTCTGTATGGAATCTGCCATAAACGAGAACGCCGGGCCCTGCACCAAATGTTGCTGCCACAATCTGCCATATTGACTTCGCCCATCGCAGCCTTGATCATGATTGCAGCCACTCGTACCTGCCCCTCTTCATCCGCTCTATTATAGCACCAGAAACTGGGGCCACATTTGGCAGCATCGCCAGCTGATGTAGCTGGCACCTGGCACAACAGATAATGCCAGTAGTATCAAAGAAGGCACCCTACTGCTCACCATTGGTATAAATCACTGCCACCATCAATCTGGCACTGCCTCTTGCCAGAATGTCATGACCTGGCATGTTGCAACGGAAATCTGAATGGAGAGCTTTCACCACAAGCCCACCCCAATGTGTTGCTTTGCACACTACACCAATGTTGGCTACACGCTGCCACCTGCCACGTGAATTTTGCTTCCATCATGCAGCAGTAGCATCATAACCTCAATGCTAGACCATAACACCTATTAGCATAACTGATAGCCTTCATGATCGCTGCCTTGTGCCACTGGCCATACTACTGCCATCTGCATTACTTTCTACCAACATGTGCCACTCTCTTCTGCATCACAAGGTCCCACTACTGCTGCCTAACCTGCCTGCTGCCAGCACCTTCGCTGGCATCAGCTCATGGCATGCCCATGGCCACATCGTCCGTCTGCCGTGCATAGCCCACGCTTCCCTAGGATTGTTTGTCCGGGGTATGATGAACAACACCTAAAAAAATGCCCATGTACCTTGAGAAGATTGTTTGGCATGAGAGCTAGCTGGCTAGGTAATGTGCTAAAGATGTTAGATAGCAACTGCAAGCCAACAGTGTGCAGCCATGTTTGCTACGAGCCACCATTTGACTTGCCAACTAGTTGCTCTCTCTTATACTCAACACGCCCCACCATTGGAATGTGTTAAGTTCAAACTATTTAATGTATCAAAGAGACAACTTTTAATGTAATTCCACGATGAAGGGCATGCCACATGTATGGGTGGAGATAACCAAGTTGGAGTCAAGGTTCTTACCTCAGCTTGTACTGTTATGGGGTATGAACTTGTGAGGAAATATTATATGATGTTGGCTGCTGTCACATGCCAGTGCTATATGCCGTCATCTGTGGTGCGACTGAGGTAATACTTCGCAATCATTGTCCTCAGAAAGCAACCATGTTCAGCAATCATGTTCAGGCTCATGCTCTATTGAAACTGCATGCAAAATTTCAGATCTGTTTGCGCTGCCTGTGGTGCATGATATACATCCAAAATTAGCGCGAGAGTGACGCTTGACAGCAGAATATTGTGACTAGTTGGTGTCCAACCAAGGTGCAACTTTGCAGCCAGCTCGCACGTGTTGCAAGTAATGTGTTTGCTTATTTTCAGGTTGATCTGAGCTCATTTGCATTGTTTAGTGCATTTAATGATCCATGCAATGCTCCAAATGACCGTATTTGTGACGGTTGACAGCATACTTTCTGGCCATCCCATCACTATCAGGGGTGCAACTTGGAACTTGAGCTGAACATGTTATTTTTATGTGTCTGCCCATTTCCAGGTCAAAACGACGTTAATTGTGTTGTTCGTGGAATCAACTGGCAATTTTGGCGTTTTTTATGCTTTTGGACGCCACCTTTCAGTGAGCATCAGGATGGCCAACTGAGGTGCAACTTGGCACAGTAAAACTAGGTATCATAAGGAAGCTTGCCACGAAGTTTGACCATCATCCAAATATTACTGCAGCTAGGAGGAATTAGATATTCCTTTTTTGGCACTTTCATACCGTTGTTACAAGAAAATGCATGGGGACAAAGCGCGGAAGCTGACCTTACGACAACTGTCGTGAATGCCTACCCATGCTACAAAGACTCCCAACAACTCTTGTACGCACGCTCCTAGATGCAGTGACACCTGCCCCTGTAGGCGGAAAACCCAGCTCCTGCCCCTGTGGGCACCGGCTCCTGCTCCTGATACCATGCAGATGCAACCCCGCTGCCACTACCACTCTACAATCATATCGATCCCTTTCTCCTCCCACTTGATACCCTACTACCACCACTACTACCACCACTACTGCTGCTGCTACTACTACTACTACTACTACTACTACTACTACTACTACTACTACTACTACTACTACTACTACTACTGCTACTACTACTACTACTACTACTACTACTTCTACTTCTACTACTACTACTACTACTACTACTACTACTGCTACTACTACTACTACTACTACTACTACTACTACTTCTACTACTACTACTACTACTACTACTACTACTACTACTACTACTACTACTACTACTACTACTACTACTACTACTACTACCACCACCATCACCACCACTATACTGCTGTAGACTCTGGCTGCTGCTCCCGCCAGCTATGCCCGCACCGCACCCTGCTGGCCCTGTGGGCCCTGCTACCACCCCTGTGCCCGTACATCCCCCCAAGTTCCGCTACCACCCCTGTGCCCGCACATCCTCCGCCACCTACTGCTCTAGATGCCAGATTCCTACTCCTGCCACCCGCGTGCGCGCACCTCCTCCACGTTCTGCACCAGCAGCGGCCCCACCGTGACGCTCGTGTAGCTGCGTGACGAGGACCAGCGCGTCTTGACCACATCCTGCGAGCGCTCAAATAAGCAAATAAGCACACGCAGAGCAGACTAAGGGACCAGGTCAGGGCTTAGACGATGTAGAAATATTTAAGAAAGGGTGTAGGGAGTTGACCGCGTCCTGCGCACACACAAACAAGCAGGATCCGGTCAGGAAGGAGGCATGAGGTCAGGGGATAGGCAGGGGGGGTCTTCACCACGTCCTGTGCGCGCACACGAGCAGGGAAAAATGAGGGACATCAATGGGGTAGAACAGCATCGGGAATCGGGAAAATGCCGAGTCCATGGGGTTGGTGTGTACCAGCGTCTCATAACCACGTCCTGCCCCGAGTGTAGGGGCTGGAGTTTGGGGTGGAGGGTGTGCACAATGTGAGGGTGGGTTCAGGCAAGAGGCATGGGGTAAGGGCGCAGGCAACGGGGGTGGTGTATGTGTGTGTGCGTGCATGTGTGTGCGTGTGTGCACAGGGGCATACCTGTACTCATGGTTTCATTCCCTATGGCGTATCCCTACATTATCCCTACCTCGTCCCTACCTCATCCCTACCTCGTCCCTACCTCATCCCTACCTCATCCCTACCTCATCCCTACCTCATCCCTACCTCGTATCCCTTGGCCACACCTAGTGGCTTTGCTTAGAGTTCCTGCGGCCACAGCTGGGTGGCACTGACCCAAGCCCTTCGGTCTCCCTCATTGCTCCCCGTGTTATGTGTTGTGTTTTCTTGTTGCTCCCTTCGGTCTCCCTCATTGCTCCCCATGTTATGTGTTGTGTTTTCTTATTGCTCCCTTCGGTCTCCCTCATTGCTCCCCGTGTTATGTGTTGTGTTTTCTTATTGCTCCCTTCGGTCTCCCTCATTGCTCCCCGTGTTATGTGTTGTGTTTTCTTATTGCTCCCTTCGGTCTCCCTCATTGCTCCCCGTGTTATGTGTTGTGTTTTCTTATGGCTCCCTTCGGTCTCCCTCATTGCTCCCCGTGTTATGTGTTGTGTTTTCTTATGGCTCCCTTCGGTCTCCCTCATTGCTCCCCGTGTTATGTGTTGTGTTTTCTTGTTGCTCCCTTCGGTCTCCCTCATTGCTCCCCATGTTATGTGTTGTGTTTTCTTATTGCTCCCTTCGGTCTCTCTCATTGCTCCCCGTGTTATGTGTTGTGTTTTCTTATTGCTCCCTTCGGTCTCCCTCATTGCTCCCCATGTTATGTGTTGTGTTTTCTTATTGCTCCCTTCGGTCTCCCTCATTGCTCCCCATGTTATGTGTTGTGTTTTCTTATTGCTCCCTTCGGTCTCCCTCATTGCTCCCCGTGTTATGTGTTGTGTTTTCTTATTGCTCCCTTCGGTCTCCCTCATTGCTCCCCGTGTTATGTGTTGTGTTTTCTTATTGCTCCCTTTGGTCTCCCTCATTGCTCCCCGTGTTATGTGTTGTGTTTTCTTATTGCTCCCTTCGGTCTCCCTCATTGCTCCCCGTGTTATGTGTTGTGTTTTCTTATTGCTCCCTTCGGTCTCCCTCATTGCTCCCCGTGTTATGTGTTGTGTTTTCTTATTGCTCCCTTCGGTCTCCCTCATTGCTCCCCGTGTTATGTGTTGTGTTTTCTTATTGCTCCCTTCGGTCTCCCTCATTGCTCCCCGTGTTATGTGTTGTGTTTTCTTATTGCTCCCTTCGGTCTCCCTCATTGCTCCCCGTGTTATGTGTTGTGTTTTCTTATTGCTCCCTTCGGTCTCCCTCATTGCTCCCCGTGTTATGTGTTGTGTTTTCTTGTTGCTCCCTTCGGTCTCCCTCATTGCTCCCCGTGTTATGTGTTGTGTTTTCTTATTGCTCCCTTCGGTCTCCCTCATTGCTCCCCGTGTTATGTGTTGTGTTTTCTTATTGCTCCCTTCGGTCTCCCTCATTGCTCCCCGTGTTATGTGTTGTGTTTTCTTATTGCTCCCTTCCGTCTCCCTCATTGCTCCCCGTGTTATGTGTTGTGTTTTCTTATTGCTCCCTTCGGTCTCCCTCATTGCTCCCCATGTTATGTGTTGTGTTTTCTTATTGCTCCCTTCGGTCTCCCTCATTGCTCCCCGTGTTATGTGTTGTGTTTTCTTATTGCTCCCTTCGGTCTCCCTCATTGCTCCCCGTGTTATGTGTTGTGTTTTCTTATTGCTCCCTTCGGTCTCCCTCATTGCTCCCCGTGTTATGTGTTGTGTTTTCTTGTTGCTCCCTTCGGTCTCCCTCATTGCTCCCCGTGTTATGTGTTGTGTTTTCTTATTGCTCCCTTCGGTCTCCCTCATTGCTCCCCGTGTTATGTGTTGTGTTTTCTTATTGCTCCCTTCGGTCTCCCTCATTGCTCCCCGTGTTATGTGTTGTGTTTTCTTATTGCTCCCTTCCGTCTCCCTCATTGCTCCCCGTGTTATGTGTTGTGTTTTCTTATTGCTCCCTTCGGTCTCCCTCATTGCTCCCCATGTTATGTGTTGTGTTTTCTTATTGCTCCCTTCGGTCTCCCTCATTGCTCCCCATGTTATGTGTCGTGTTTTCTTGTTGCTCCCTTCGGTCTCCCTCATTGCTCCCCGTGTTATGTGTCGTGTTTTCTTATTGCTCCCTTCGGTCTCCCTCATTGCTCCCCGTGTTATGTGTTGTGTTTTCTTGTTGCTCCCTTCCGTCTCCCTCATTGCTCCCCGTGTTATGTGTTGTGTTTTCTTATTGCTCCCTTCGGTCTCCCTCATTGCTCCCCATGTTATGTGTTGTGTTTTCTTATTGCTCCCTTCGGTCTCCCTCATTGCTCCCCATGTTATGTGTTGTGTTTTCTTATGGCTCCCTTCGGTCTCCCTCATTGCTCCCCGTGTTATGTGTTGTGTTTTCTTATTGCTCCCTTCGGTCTCCCTCATTGCTCCCCGTGTTATGTGTTGTGTTTTCTTATTGCTCCCTTCGGTCTCCCTCATTGCTCCCCGTGTTATGTGTTGTGTTTTCTTGTTGCTCCCTTCGGTCTCCCTCATTGCTCCCCGTGTTATGTGTTGTGTTTTCTTATTGCTCCCTTCGGTCTCCCTCATTGCTCCCCGTGTTATGTGTTGTGTTTTCTTATTGCTCCCTTCGGTCTCCCTCATTGCTCCCCGTGTTATGTGTTGTGTTTTCTTGTTGCTCCCTTCGGTCTCCCTCATTGCTCCCCGTGTTATGTGTTGTGTTTTCTTATTGCTCCCTTCGGTCTCCCTCATTGCTCCCCGTGTTATGTGTTGTGTTTTCTTATTGCTCCCTTCGGTCTCCCTCATTGCTCCCCGTGTTATGTGTTGTGTTTTCTTATGGCTCCCTTCGGTCTCCCTCATTGCTCCCCGTGTTATGTGTTGTGTTTTCTTATTGCTCCCTTCGGTCTCCCTCATTGCTCCCCGTGTTATGTGTTGTGTTTTCTTATTGCTCCCTTCGGTCTCCCTCATTGCTCCCCGTGTTATGTGTTGTGTTTTCTTATTGCTCCCTTCGGTCTCCCTCATTGCTCCCCGTGTTATGTGTTGTGTTTTCTTATGGCTCCCTTCGGTCTCCCTCATTGCTCCCCGTGTTATGTGTTGTGTTTTCTTGTTGCTCCCTTCGGTCTCCCTCATTGCTCCCCGTGTTATGTGTTGTGTTTTCTTATTGCTCCCTTCGGTCTCCCTCATTGCTCCCCGTGTTATGTGTTGTGTTTTCTTATTGCTCCCTTCGGTCTCCCTCATTGCTCCCCGTGTTATGTGTTGTGTTTTCTTATTGCTCCCTTCGGTCTCCCTCATTGCTCCCCGTGTTATGTGTTGTGTTTTCTTATTGCTCCCTTCGGTCTCCCTCATTGCTCCCCATGTTATGTGTTGTGTTTTCTTGTTGCTCCCTTCGGTCTCCCTCATTGCTCCCCGTGTTATGTGTTGTGTTTTCTTATTGCTCCCTTCGGTCTCCCTCATTGCTCCCCGTGTTATGTGTTGTGTTTTCTTATTGCTCCCTTCGGTCTCCCTCATTGCTCCCCATGTTATGTGTTGTGTTTTCTTATGGCTCCCTTCGGTCTCCCTCATTGCTCCCCGTGTTATGTGTTGTGTTTTCTTATTGCTCCCTTCGGTCTCCCTCATTGCTCCCCGTGTTATGTGTTGTGTTTTCTTATGGCTCCCTTCGGTCTCCCTCATTGCTCCCCATGTTATGTGTTGTGTTTTCTTATTGCTCCCTTCGGTCTCCCTCATTGCTCCCCGTGTTATGTGTTGTGTTTTCTTATTGCTCCCTTCGGTCTCCCTCATTGCTCCCCATGTTATGTGTTGTGTTTTCTTATGGCTCCCTTCGGTCTCCCTCATTGCTCCCCGTGTTATGTGTTGTGTTTTCTTATTGCTCCCTTCGGTCTCCCTCATTGCTCCCCATGTTATGTGTTGTGTTTTCTTGTTGCTCCCTTCGGTCTCCCTCATTGCTCCCCGTGTTATGTGTTGTGTTTTCTTATTGCTCCCTTCGGTCTCCCTCATTGCTCCCCGTGTTATGTGTTGTGTTTTCTTATTGCTCCCTTCGGTCTCCCTCATTGCTCCCCATGTTATGTGTTGTGTTTTCTTATGGCTCCCTTCGGTCTCCCTCATTGCTCCCCGTGTTATGTGTTGTGTTTTCTTATGGCTCCCTTCGGTCTCCCTCATTGCTCCCCGTGTTATGTGTTGTGTTTTCTTATTGCTCCCTTCGGTCTCCCTCATTGCTCCCCGTGTTATGTGTTGTGTTTTCTTATTGCTCCCTTCGGTCTCCCTCATTGCTCCCCGTGTTATGTGTTGTGTTTTCTTATTGCTCCCTTCGGTCTCCCTCATTGCTCCCCATGTTTTTTCCCTTTAATCTTCTCTTTCAAGGTCTCCCTCATTGCTCCCCATGTTTTTTCCCTTTAATCTCCTCTTTTATTTCATGCTCCAAGCACAGGAACCCCATGGCCTCCCCAATACCTGCAGCCTCCTCGTGTACTACTGCAGCATAGTAATGGCTTGTGTTGGGGACCAGGAGCGTGCTCTAAGGAAAACCTCCACCCTTTTCCCTCCCACTGCATGCTGCGCTTCTCACAACAACGTGATCGCTCGTTAGCGCTGGCCAATCAGTGCTATCCAAATGCAGTGGAATTTGTTGGAATTTGGGACAATTGTATCATTTGATACTATCAGCAAGCAATCGGGGATGGGAAAGACACATCCACCCATGCGCACACGCCTCTCTTCCCAATGTGCCCACTTGGAACCCCATCTCGTCTTATTATTCGCGGGGTGGTGTACACCATTTTTTTTTTTACCGCTGCGCATTGATCTGATGACACCGTACGCGTAGTAGCAGATATACTGACATTTCATCACCACGCATACTAACATTAATACAGTGGTAAAAACGCTAGTGGTAAAAAAGTTCATGTTTTACCACTGTATCGAGACTGTATGCCACAAGACTTTGTGTACCAATAATACCAGTCGATACCAAACAGTCTATACCACCACTCAATAAGCTACGCAAACAGCTACTCAAACAGCTACTCAAACAGCTACTCAAACAGCTACTCAAACAGCTACCCAAACAGCTACTCAAACAGCTACTCAACAGCTACTCAAACAGCTACTCAAACAGCTACGCCCGCGCGTACAGGTGGCAGCGCGCCCATGACCGAGACGACCGCCATGACCATGGACGTGGTGAACTCGTCCCCCCCCTTGCCGATTGCCGTGAAGCTGCGGTAGCAGGGGTACACGTTGACCTGCGGTCCCATGGGCAAAATAGCAGGTAGCAACCCATTCATGTCAAAGAACGCAACATGCGCACTCATATAGAGCTAGGTAGGTATGAAAATGGCAGGGGTCACCGTTCACTTGCAAAGCAACCTGGCAGGCAGCTATGAAACAAAGCTAAATATCGCGAAATGCGGAGGCATAGAGGCTGCAGGGGTTCACCTTCAAGAGAGACAACACGAAATGCGGAGGCATAGAGGCTGCAGGGGTTCACCTTCAAGAGAAACAACACGACATGCGGAGGCATAGAGGCTGCAAGGGTTCACCTTCAAGAGAGACAACACGACATGCGGAGGCATAGAGGCTGCAAGGGTTCACTTGCGGCGCCACAGGCAACATGGTGAGCGGTAGTGGCATGATGACATGATGATGATGATGATGATGATGATGATGATGATGATGATGATGATGATGATGATGATGATGATGATGATGATGATGATGATGATGATGATGATGATGATGATGATGATGATGATGATGATGATGATGATGATGATGATGATGATGATGATGATGATGATGATGATGATGATGATGATGATGATGATGATGATGATGATGATGATGATGATGATGATGATGATGATGATGATGATGATGATGATGATGATGGTGATGATGATTGATGGGAAGTCATGCGACAGGAGCACATACCAGCCGTCACGTTGGCTCCCCCTGCACGCAGCAACAACATGCAAACAATGGTGCACTCACAGCGGGCAAAATTGGGCCCCCGCGTGCCACAGTGGGCAAAGTAGGCCGCACCAGCGAGACGCGGGCCATGGGACAAGGGTGCCCATTGTGGCCTGGGACGCCCAAGACGCAGACAAGCCCCACGGAGCAACGGCATACGCCACCATCCACCCAACTCCGTCGTGCAGGTGGTGCCTACCGAGCCAGAGCAACGCAGGCACTTGGTTAGCAATCCACCCGCTTGCAGGCATGCATCACGCGATAGCTCCCCCAGGTGCCCACGTACCAACCATGCCGCCCTGTCCAGCGGGTGGATCCGCATCGTGCCGCCCATCCATTCACACCCCCCACCTGGTCATCACGTATTCACGGACACCTCCATAACCTCCCCCCCCAACCCTATTCCCATCCCCCACCTCCTCACAACTTAGTCCCCTTGCTGCCACCCCTCCACTGGCTTCCCCCACCTTCCCGCCACCCACCCACCCACCCACAGGCATCCCGCACCTTCTCGTCCAGGCGTCGCCACTCCTCCTCATCACCACTGCCCAGAACCACGTTGGTGGTGTCCGTGCTGCGACCCGACGTGCGCGCCACCTCTGGCCACGGGGGGGGGGCGGGGGGAGTAGGGATGCGGGGCAAAGGGAGGCAGGTAAGCCATCACGCAGGTCAGCACGGAAATAGGCCAAGGGAGGCAGGGCAGTCAGGACGAGGGGGGAGGAAAGGGACGAAACGATGCGAGGCGATGGCATGAGGGCGACGGCATCAGGGCAAAGAGGCGGAGGGCGAATGGACCCGGCAGAAAGGCCTGGTAGAATCAGCCCGGCGATCATGGCAGGGAGATGCGGGGGAGATACCGGGCAAAAGAAAATGGGGAGAGCGAAAAAGAAGAAGGGGACAGGGGCAAGACAAACATGGGCAACTGGGAAGGGAGGAATTGTTTCGGTGTGAGTAGTGGTTGTCGCTGGCCTAGTCGAAGATGTACGTGGCAACTGGGTCGTACACGTCGTGATAAATAATCAAAGTATTAACGGCATTGTACAGCCTATAACACATGTTCAACATTAGGCTATAAATGAGGTTGAGAGGGTTCTTCGTGTTGGTGTCGTGTTCATGCGGCTATGGTTGAGGTAAGTATGCACAGGGTCTGGCAGGGGTCAGGCATGTGCTAATTAGAAGTAATGACGGTTGCCAGCACAAACAAGCAACAGAAGAGGGCCAGCATGCTCAAGATGAGACAGCCACTCGCGCCGCTGGGGATACACATGGCACGAGGCGGCACGTGACATGGGCATCAAGCCCCCCCCCCCCCCCTCACCCCCCTCAAACCCAGGTTGCTCCCAAGGGTCCTGCCAAGTTATTAAGCAGTCACCGGCAAATACGCGTGCCATCAGACGCATGGTAAACGATCTCAAAGGAAAATGCGAGCAAGGACAGACGCCAGGGAGGACGAGGCGCCCATCCCTTGCCGCGCCAACGCAAACCGCTCAAGGGCTGGGGACGAGGCATTTGATTTTCTTCGCTGAAAAGTACGCCAGCCTACAGACCAGATGCGCACCAGGCGAGCAGCCATCGCAACGTCGATATAAAGCTCGCAAGACACAGACTGAATCGCTGCCCTTAGACTACATTTGTACAGGACGCAGAAAAATAACAATGCCGATTGGGCTTTAAACTACTGTGGAATAATTCTAAATGGCACAGCCACGAAATACATTCCATGACTCGCTACAAGCAAGTGCAAAGGCGAACACACCGTCTATCGCTCCCAGCAGTGCGTCCGTCGGCTTTTTCGGAGTTCCTTTTCCAGGTATCTGCGGGCCAAAACCCTGCGGCCGAGACGGGCCATCTCCATCGCCTCCTGCTAAACAACTGACCCTTTCATGCCGATGAAATGAGTGGGAGGTAGATGCCCGGTGGCATGGCAGCCGGCTCGTTGAAGGGCGGAGAGCGGAACCAAGGGAATTCGAAGCGAACTGTACAGATAGGAAGCTCCTTAGCGCTACAGCGGACATGGGGAGTTAGATCTCGAGCTAACAGGAACAGTTTGGTAAATGCTGCTGTTAAGCCAATCAATGCTGGTGGATTGAACTAGTTTTTAAGCAAAACGAACGTGTCCTGGAAGAGAAATTATGCCACGGGTAGAGATAGAGAAAGCTCGGCGGGCTTTCCACTTTCCAGTTCAGGAATCAGCGCAGCGTGTACCCGGTCCGGATTATTGATTTGTTCATGGCTCATGGCTCAGTGATGGCTGGCAGCTTCGATTTTTCTCGTGGGTCGTGAGAGACGGTGCCAGTTGGCAGCAGCACCTTGAATCTGGCGCCGTTGGTTTGGTACCCTTCGTACGGCTCACAGTACAGTACAGTCATTCCCGCGTTAAGTTGCGTTTCTTAAGGTTGCGTTCCCGCGTTAAGTTGCGGCGCCGAAGTTTGGGGGGCGACCGCAACTTAAGCATGGAGGCCATCGCAACTTAACGCGGTAATGACTCAATTTGTAGGTTTCAGGCCATTTTTGGCCGCGCAGGAGGCCATTTTTTGCCAAGTCCGGACCCGCTACGTGATTTTAGGCGGCAAAATACGCAAGCCCCACCGACTGGCGCGCAAATTTCCTGCCTGCCTGCTGGCTTAGGTGAAAAGCGTGAATGCAACCTTACAAATTCAGTTTTGCAGCATGCGGGCTGCGGTACATAAGAATCCACGACCTTGAAATTAAATTAAATTAAATTATAACATGCCTCCGTTGGGAGATCATGTAGCACATAGCCGGTATTCCATGATGGGTGGGTGGAGTGGAGGAAGCCGCGTAATCGAACTAACCTAACTCTAAGCTATCTACCTAGTCTAGAAAAGCCTAACTACACTACTCATCAAAACGCCACGACCATGCAGGGTCGGTCTTTGATTGAGACATCTTGATGGAAATGATTACCACCATAGTCATGCCGAATGCACCGCCACAGAAGGGCAAAGACAAGGTTGCGTTAAGTTATTGTTTACATGCAGGCCTTTGACAGTCAATGAAGCTTCCCTCACGACTGTTCCCATGTTTTGTCACATTCAAACGTGAAGCCGGCTGGCAATTAAGTAACCCGCCAAAAAGAGAGCCGAAGTCAGAGGGTTAAAACACACCGGCATTTGTGGTATAAAACGCAGGCACTGCGTGGCTGCCCACGGCGTGTTTTGCAGCCCGCCTTTGTCCAAAATATCTGGCCTGGAAAATGGACTTTGGCCGGCTTTGACGGTGCAGCTGGATCGGGCTTGACGAGAGCTGTCGAATGCCGTATAGATGTCCGTCAGAGGAGGAGGTGGTGGGCTGCTAGCCTAATTCTACCGTTAAGTTGCGTTCCCGCGTTAAGTTGCGGCGCCAAGTTTTAGGGGGCGATCGCAACTTAACGCGGGAATGACTGTATAGGATTCTTGCACACCCAGTACAAAAATATCAGCTAGACCAAGGATTATTCAAATAGAGATATTTTCATAAATAAGATTTTTCAGTACGGAAGCAAATTCAGCTAACCCTGCTAAAACGCAAACTTCTTCAGCAAGTTGTGGATCACCCCGTTGAGGACCTCGTTCAGGCATTCCGTTGAGTTTCCTTGTAACTTTTTTTTTTCTTTTTTTTTTCTTTATTCTTTTTCGAGCACATTTCCTGCCTGAAGTTGTGTCAAGTCGCTGCGTGTTCCATGCCAAGATCATCCAGCTGCTGCCATCAACCAATCGGAAGGCTTTTATCAACCCTGGTGGTACAATTTATCTGTGAATTCCTGGCCGTTGGCGCGCAAGCTGGTGGTCCACATCATCAGATGAGGATATAGAAGCATTGACGTTGCCTGATCGCTAGTGACGCGATCATCACGGGCGGCGTCTAACTGGATGCGCAATTTTTGCGCAGGCACGTAAGCCTCCTGAGCATTAGCTTAGCTGTAAAGTGTCTCTAGGACAAGCTTAGGGAGTGAATTAAAGAGCAGGCGGCGCATTCACCTTCGCTTAGCTTTACCATCGCGCTGCCTTCGGACCCCATGGCAAGCCTGGCGATGTCGGCTCGTATTGCTCCTGTCTGTGCAACGGCTTATCCAGCCACGTGCAATTTGAAGCCCAGCACACTGAAACCCAGGCTTTCCCAAATTAATGGAGCTGCCTCCCCCGTGCTTCCGTCTCGGGCTTTCTTCTCAGGCTCTTTGCGATTTCCTGGTTGCCAGACCTTGCCCGCGTTTGAGCGAAATCTTGCTACCCGCGCGTCGGCATCCGGCCAGGACACGCGAACCTACGTAGCGCCAGAAGATGAAGGTCGCACCGAATGCTCATCCCAAGGTTCTTTTGCTGAAGGGGAGGATTCCTTCCCTGCAGCAAAGGGCAGAGTGAAGCTAGATGTTCCAAGGAAAATTCCGTTTTCGGACGTGTACCAGACACATAAACGCAACTATTTCTTCAACCGTGAGTACACGGCGAAGGATTGGACATACCTCGGCTTCATGCTGTTCATGCACGGCATGTGCGTGTTTGCACCCTCGACATTCTCTGCGTCCTCCTTCGGGTGCTTCGTAGTATTGTACGTGATCACCGGCATGTTCGGCATCACGCTGTCCTATCATCGACAGCTATCCCATAAGAGCTTCAAGACGCCGAAATGGCTTGAATACGTGTTTGCATACTGCGGGGTGCAGGCGATTCAGGTACATTGCTGTTCCTTTTCTCATTTTGGGTCTTGATAGTGATTTATTATTACTGGCTGTATGCTGTTGATTGCATGGGTGTATTTTTTAGGTATTAATAAGTTAATGTACATGTAGACTGCGTCACGTGAGCATAAGTCCTCAGCGGGATGGAAATGGGATGGGATGGATGATCGAGCTGTCTAGTTTCTAGTGACAGGTTTGCGGGCACCACGGCCGTTTCTTAGGAATATAATAGATAAATGTGTCGTTTGTCAACGATTTATTCATGGCAATGTTTGCATGTGTAAACATAGTTTTCTTGTGTTATTTCTGATATGTGTGATCATAGTTTAGTCCACATTTTTTATGCCATGTTCCCAGGGGGTGTTGTGTTGCTTTTGTAGTTCTGAGTTCATATTTTTGTCCAGATTTCCAGACCTTGGAACAAGTTCAAGCGCTTATGTGACTTATCTGGACATTGGGCATAAATTCTCGAAATGAAATGACTAACGTGTCATCTTGTTTATCCGCTTAGCCCACAATGCGGTAGGCCTTGTCGATTTTGTGCTTAGTATTAGCTTTCCTGTTCAATATGTTCTCCCTTGCCTCTCTAAACTGATTCCTCTGAAATGTCTGATTGTCTCTGAAAGGTCTGATTGAATTTTTTTTTCTCGATTTTCTCTTATCATTGCCTCAGTCCACTTTCTCCCTTGTGAATAGCTAGCCTATCTGTTTCCCATGCTGCTCACTGATCTTGCACATGCATGTCCATACACACCTGCACATCCCCGCTCCTTTGCCCCAGGGTGACCCGATCGAGTGGGTGAGCTCCCACCGCATCCACCACGCGGCATGCGACACGCTGTCGGACCTGCACACGCCATACGAGGGCTTCTGGTGGTCGCACATGGGCTGGCTGCTCGAGGACAAGGCGATCGAGGCGCGCACGGGCGGCACGCGCAAGAACGTGGGCGACATGGCCAACGACCCCTTCTACAAGTTCATCGCCGCCACCTACCCGCTGCACCCCATCGGCCTCGCGCTTGTGCTCTACGCACTCGGCGGCTTCCCCTGGGTCATCTGGGGCATGTGCGTGCGGACGTGCTGGGTGTACCACATCACCTGGTTTGTCAACTCGGCAACGCACGTGTGGGGCAAGCAGGTCTGGAACACGGGCGACCTCTCGCGCAACAACTGGTGGGTCGGCCTGCTCGCGTTTGGCGAAGGCTGGCACAACAACCACCACGCGTTCGAGTACTCGGCGCGCCATGGCCTCGAGTGGTGGCAATTCGACATGACTTGGCTCACCATCTGCCTCCTCGAGAAGCTGGGGCTCGCTAAGGACATCAAGCTGCCGTCCGAGGCGGCAAAGGCCCGCCTCGCTTTCCCCAAGGCCACCGCATAAATTGGTCCAGATAGCCCGTGTCTCGCATAAGATAGCCAGGAACAGTTGTCTGACTTTAACATAGCCAGGGAATAGGTGGCATCAGCGACACGTAGCTAGTGGCGCTTGTGCGTTGGGAGCATCCTGCCTGAGCCAGCTTGCATTAACATGTGGGCAGGCTCGTGGCGCACGTGCTCAGCACGGCCCCTAGTCCGCCGCCCAACGGTTGTGCATGCTGGTTGAAATTGGTGTGCAGTGCTTGATGCGCGCGTGGGATGGTTCTTTCTGAGCCAGTGGGCAGCATGCTAACCAAAATAGTTGAGTTTGTGGCATAGAAATATTGAGGCGTTGGGGAACCGAAAAACTGGAATTGTGATTGCTTCCTTTTCAGTACATACCCTAGGCTTTCATTTGTTTTGCCGACCGGCATCCTGCTCCAGGATTAATTAACCCGTGTTTTTTTACAACGCGATACATCGCGTTGTAGGGTTAGAACGCGATGTATCGCGTTGTAATCTGACACGTGGCAAACCTATTAACCCGTGTTTTTTTAATTAGAACGCGATATATCGCGTCGTAAGCTTTTTTTAGAACGCGTATAGCACCTAAGGAAATTTTTTTTTCATGGTCATGTATATACTTTCCTGAAAGCCCATAAATCAAAGGATTTTTTGAGCTACTCAGACCTACAAAATGCTTATTCATTAGAGAGATACACTGGTTTGAATACGGGGGGTCTGACCATGACCGCGATTTCTTGACCCTAGGTCACAAGTCATGTGCTTATTCACAAATGGTTCATGAAAAAAATCTGGCTTCTTGCACGAGCTATGGGCAACATATGCAGGCTCTGTGAAACAAAACTCAGGCCCATTGGGCCACTGGAGCTATTTTTCATTAGCATCACAATTACAACGCAGTGGGAAAAATGAGAGCCCTTCACAACATGACGCAACGACACGAGCCCCATAAACGGGGCCATAGTGAGCTTGGAGGGTCAAAACGTTGAAAATAGGTGTTGTATAAGTTATACAGCATCATACATGCATCGTCGTAATCAGTGACCATGAAAGGCATTGACGCATATAAGAGCCACGAGCCACGAGGTAGCCATGGCTGTCGGAGCTCATAACTTTCACGTTTGAGCACCGAATTTAGTCGTGAATATCACTATCGCTTCGTCTTTCTAAGACGCACATGCTGATATAATTTTCCGAATCTAAAACGCAATATATGACGAGCAAACGCCCGTCGACGCAACGCAGTTCAGTGGCGGATGCGCTCGCCTTCAACAATGCGGCAGCTGAGGCTGCCGCTTCGCCAGATCCGGCAGGCAGCGGTGACACTAGTCGTGCACTGGTGGTCGCCCAGCAACCTCCCGGCCTCAATGCCTCGCCATCGGCATCGCCTGACCCTAAACGCGCCCGCCCCGCCGACAAAACTGGAGGGCCACGCTGGGCGGAAACACGCTTCTCGGAACCGCGCTTTCGGCCCCAACCTTTCCAGGTCGATGATTACGACTGGACCACCATTTCTCCGAGTGATGCTATGCATCACATCTTCTTCGGGGACTACGCCTCGCTTTACGACCTGTGCCTCCATCTCCACGCCACTGGACGCCTCCTCGTCGACGACGGCCGACGCTGGCACAACATCAGCCAGATGTTCGGGTGTCCCCGCCCCCAACTCCAACACGCCGTCCTCAACTCTCTTCTCCAGAAGTCTGACGGCGAGATCTGGGCTCCATCCATCTCCGCCCCCGCATTCCGTTCCATCCTCACGGAAGCCTTTCAGCAGCACGTGACCCCCTTGCTGCCGACATAGCAGCAATCGGCGGCACGCTGACTGCTGAACTTCCTCACATTTCCACCGCCGCCGCCTCCACCTCCACTGCCATTTCCGCCTCCACTGCCGACATCAAAGCCCAGCTCCTCGACCTCGACCACCGCCTTCAAGCCACCGCCAACGCCCTTGAGAGCTTGCATGACACCGCCGGCCTCACCGCCCAGGCGGTGAAGGACATCGCCGCCCAGCCGGCGCCTGCTGGCCCGGCCGGCGATGCTCCCTCCACCTGGGCGGACTTGCTTAAGCAGCACACCACCTCCACCACCTCCACCATCTCGGCACAACTCAAGCAACAAGCCCTCGACCTTCGCGAGGAAGCCGACATCGCGCGGCGCAGCCACAATGTCATCGTCAAGCACTTCGACCAGCAGGCAGGTGAGACCTCCACGAGCCTTCTTGAGGCATTTAAGCGCGCCATTCTTGCCCCCATGTTACTCACTGGTGAGCTGGACATGTCGGCTGTCCGCCTCCCCCGCGCGCGGGGGAAGGCTGGCCCGGCACCCGTGCTCCTCACCTTTAAGTACATGGCGGACAAGCTGGCGTTCCTTAAATGCCGCAAGAAGCTCTCGGAGACTCGCTTCACGCTGGACGACGACTTGACCCTGGCCCAGCAACAACGGCGACGCGAGCTATGGCCGACCTACCTTCAGCTCCGGCAGAGCGCACGGGGGAAGCCGGTATACTGGAGGGGGCGGTCATCCACGTTGACCACAAGCCCTGGCAGCCCCCTCCTGCCACCTCAGACTAGGAATATATATACCAGTAGTGTAGATTAGTAAGGCTTAGCCTAGCATGTGGCCCACGCGCATGTGCGCCCATAATGGCACCCATGGATGATGCCTTCAACATTTAGCCATGCTTTGTCTATAATGGGACCCCCATGGATGTTGCATTAAGAATTTAGCCATGCTATGCCATGCAGAGAGATGCTCTCTGTCGAGAAGCCATGTCCTAGCTCTTGTATAGCCATGATGATCTTCCTCCCTCACAGGCATGCTCCCCCCTTACCCGGGCATAGCGTGATAGACCATGAGGGTGCAGGTGCCTTGGTGCACCTAGCTAGAGCAGGGGTAGCTTACATTCCCACCCTTGCATGAAGTAGCCTAGAATGTATTAAAAGCCATATGCCCCTTCTCAGGGCTATGTGCTACATCTACTCCCAACGGAGTGATGTTGATAATTAATTAATAATTAATTAATACATGCATCAAACATGCATCAAACATCATGATCGACTGGATGACCTAATATGACTGAATCAGGCAGCCATAGCCAAAGCATCATCCACTCTCACAACGTGTTGAGCACATGCCTCGTGGGAACGGAGGTGCTAGGTTTTCATTCCATAACGCGTGCAATACTGAAAGAAAGAGGCACGTGTAATGCAAGGCTTGGATAGGTTGAGTGATCCATGAGCTTACATGCAGGCAAAGATGACGCTGGAATGCATGCTAGCAAATGGTGGCAATTAAGATGCTAACAACACATGATTATACACCATGATTGTGGGCACCTAGCTGATCTTCTTGCACAATCAACGCAGTATAAACCATCAACATCCAATCCTCACGACATATGCGCGGCTTGACGACGTATATACAGCACCTAAATACTGCACAACTGCAACCTGCTATGGCTGACATGCAAGCAACGTCGAGTAGGATGGCGGTCTTAGAGAGGCTGGGCAGAGGTCGGTAAAAATAAGTGGAAAACTGGCAGAAACTAGGCAGAAACACGATATACTTACGCCTGCAAGCACTATTGAGCCGGTGGCAGAGGCCATTTCCAGGAAAATACAGCATACCGTAGCAATAGCCACGGTCACGCCTTACGCTATTTGCAGGCACCATCATGCCCGGAGCTACCCAATAAAAGTCTGCACAAATCTCGGTTTAGCCGAGAGTCCGGGCGTTCGGAATGAATAAACATGTGTTAAGAAGTCGAAACACCATGGAAATACCAAGCATGGTGCCGCAGCAGACCCGAGTCTTGACGTAATAATATGTATGCCGGTTTCCAGGGTTTCCGCATGAAAGTTGGGTGAGAAAATGGAAAAAACTACGTTTCCTTTGCCCCAGTACCTCAACAAACTCGTAGAAACCTAATTATCAACCTTTGAACGCATCATCATGGTCGTGCTACCCAACAGCCACTGAAATTCGCGCGAAAACTGGCGAGATCTACCTGCCGCCATCGCCGTCGTCTTCACCTTCGTCCCGCGAAAATGCCTGATTTCAGTGGTACATATTTGTTTGCAGCTGTCACAAAAAAAATACCAAAAATACCAGGATTTTTTCTTGAATTCTATGAGATGTTTCTGACCTATTTTGAAAGTTTCAGACCAAAAATCGCATGTTTTAATAGGTTTGCCACGTGTCAGATTACAACGCAATACATCGCGTTCTAACCCTACAACGCGATGTATCGCGTTGTAAAAAAACACGGGTTAAACATGCGATTTTTGGTCTGAAACTTTCAACATAGGTCAGAAACATCTCATAGAATTCAAGAAAAAATCCTGGTATTTTTGGTATTTTTTTTGTGACAGCTGCAAACAAATATGTACCACTGAAATCAGGCATTTTTGCGGGAAGAAGGTGAAGACGACGGCGATGGCGGCAGGTAGATCTCGCCAGTTTTTGCGCGAATTTCAGTGGCTGTTGGGTGGCACGACCATGATGATGCGTTCAAAGGTTGATAATTAGGTTTCTACGAGTTTGTTGAGGTATTGGGGCAAAGGAAACGTAGTTTTTTCCAGTTTCTCACCCAACTTTCATGCGGAAACCCTGGAAACCGGCATACATATTATTACGTCGCATAGCCTTGAGGGGGTCACTCCGGCCCGCCACTTTTTGGTTATGCTGCTCGACGCCAATGCCACGCTCCCCGTGGGCACTGCTGGCAGCCGCTTTGCGCCTGCTGACACTACTGCTAACGACAACACTCCCCTGTTTTCTGCCTTTTTGCGGGATAGCGGGATGGTTGCTGTCAACTGCCACTTTCAACGTCCCTCACAGGACTTGGTCACTTTTCGTGGCCCTAACGGCGGTCAGGCCTGTTTGGACTACGTGGTGGTACGGCAGTCCAGGTGCACCTCGGTCCTGGACACCCGAGTGTTTGACACGCAAACGGTGTGCTCTGACCACCGGTTGGTGCGCGCGACCCTTCGGCTCCGGTTCCACGTCCCCGCGCGCCGCGCCCCAGTGGTCTGCCCTGACTGGTCTGCTCTACGTCCGGTCAAGGGAGATCCTGAGGACTGGACGGACGCCGAACACGAGCGGAACCGGTGCCAACGGGAGTACCTGTCGGCCCTGGACGCCCGGGCGGACGTCGACGAGCTGGACAAGGGTGCCCCCAACGCCGCCATTTTTGCGGCCTTTGCGGCCCGTGCAGTTATATACAACGATTCCTTGCGGAATCGGTACTAAGCGCTTAGTACCGATTCCGCAAGGAATCGTTGTATATAACTAAGACTGTTGCGACACGCCGGCATCCCGGGTTCGAATCCCGCTAGGATCGTTCCGGGGGTGGATTTTTCGCCTAGTAATGCGAATAACGTTGCGGACGCTAATCGTTCGGCCTAATATGTTAATCGAAATAGGCAAGTGCTCTCCGCTTACTAGGTGGAGTACTAGCGCTAGCTATTCGAATTATGATATGGTATGCTCAACCGGCTAATCATCTGTGTTGTTCGACGTCGCTCCGAAAATCGGCTAAGTCCCCGAAATCGGCTAATTTCCACGCGATGTCTCGCTATAATCGACTAGGCCTAGTTCGGTGGCTCGCTGGGCACCGAGTATGATAGGCCGCTGGCCTCTGACCCCCCGTCGACTAGGAAATTTCGACAATCGAATAAGGAAAATTCGATAATCGAATAGGAAAGTTCGATGGTCGAATAGGCAACTTCGATAATCGAATAGCCAATTCGATGACCCGACTAGTATCGGCCTTAGCCTTGCCGGCGCAAGCAAAAGTTTTAGTTATATACAACGATTCCTTGCGGAATCGGTACTAAGCGCTTAGTACCGATTCCGCAAGGAATCGTTGTATATAACTCGTGCCCCGTTGCTGGCGGCCCGGCACCTGCCGGCCATGCCCCGCCGCCGCCCCGGCCCGCTCTACCGCCAGGACCCCAAGGTCTTGGCCGCCCGGCACCGCCTCGATCAAGCGTAACCGGGACCCGCTGCAGAAACCAGTGCTCAAGGCCGCCCTCGTGGAGGCCTACGAGCATGCTCAGGACGCGGAGGCGGCCCAGTGCATCGCGGATGCCAAGGCCTGCCAGGCTCGCAACCAGGGCAAGGACATGTGGTTACTACCACCTCGACCGGCTCGGCGGCCGGCGGCAGCGCACCCCGGTGGAGCACACGGGGGACGGCACGGCGCCGGTCAGCCTTGACCGCTCGGTTGGCCCACAATGTTTCCTTGACCGGTGGGGCTCGCGCCCCCCCTCCGCCGCTTCACCCCGAGACGGCCGCCCGCCTCGGGGTTGCCGGACCCCCGCCGCCGCCAGCGCCCCCCTCCTCGGCCGCGGACTACCAAGTCCCCGCCTTGCAGGAGGGCTGCCTTGCCACTGACGACGTCGTCCCCCCCTTCACTTTGAATTAAGGAATTGGACGGCGCCCTTGCTCGCCTGCGGTACGATGCGGCAGTCAGTGCCGACCACCTTTCTGCTGAGCTGCTGAAGACCCCTGATCCGGCGGACAGTTAGGGATCTTCTGCTGGCGTTCTGCAACCGTGTTCTGCTTTCTGACGAGCCTCCGCCTGCTGAGTGGCAGACGGCCATCCGCGTCATGCTGTACAAGAAGGGCTCTGCTGCTGACCCCGGTAACTACAGGGGTGTCTGCCTCCAGAGCGCCGCGCTGAAGGTCTTCATGCGCATGATGCTGCACAGGCTCCGCGCCGCGCTGGACCCCCACCTGGGTGAGTCTCAGATGGGTTTCCGTCGTGGTCGTAACACTGTCATGGCTGTGTTTGTCGCGCGCCGGTTGATGGAGGAGGTGCGTCGCCTTCCCCCTGACAGTTTGCCGCTGGTCTTCGTTTTTGTTGACTATATCAAGGCCTTTGACACGGTCCTATGGGAGGCTCTTTGGGCCATCCTAGCTCTGGATCGAGTGCCACCTGCGTTTATTGCTGCCATTCGCCGACTGTATGAGGGCTCACAGGCAGTAGTGCGGACTGCGGAAGGCACCACCCCACCATTCCCCCTTCACCACGGGGTGTGGCAAGGTTGTGTCCTGTCCCCATACCTGTTCATTATTGTCGTGGATCACGTCATGCGTCGGGCACGTGCGCGCTTTACTGCTCTTAAGGGGTTCGAGCCAGGCTTGGACATCCTTAACGAGAGCGCGCACGGCGGGGATATAAACCTGGCTACCGCCTGGCCGACCTGATTTATGCGGATGACACCACTCCTCATCGCGCGCCTCGAGCACATTCAGACCTGGCTGGACTGTCTGGGCCTGGAGGCGAGGGCGGTGGGGTTGGCCGAGATTAGTGTCAAAACTGAGGCGATGGTGATTGGGGCCTCCAGTACACCGCCACTGCCGCGCCTCAGCTCGACGGGACGACGGTCCCGTTCCGCGATCGCTTCAAGCTGTTACAGTAGGGAGCTGGCTCCCTGACACCGCCGACGATGTAGACACCCGCATCGGCCTGGCCTGGGCTAGGCTTCGTTCGCTCAACACCTACTGGCGCTCCAAGGGCCTGGGCGACCACCGCAAGCGCATGCTCTTCAAGGTCCTCGTCCTTACGGTGCTCACGTACAGTATGGCGCCGAGGCGTGGACAATCACACCCACACTGGCAGCTAGGCTAGACGGCACAGTTTACAGGATGCTCCGACAGGTCCTGAACGTAGGGTTTTCCAAGCGCCCGTCCTCAGAGTCTTTGTATCAGGGCATGCCTCGTATTTCGGACAAGATTAGACAGCGTAGGATAGCATTTGTAGGACACCTTGCTCGCACTAGCCATGCAGGTCGACACCGCCCTTGGTCTGGCAGGCCCCCAGCGGCTTGGCCAGCCAGGACGGCACATTCTGACCTGGCCTGGCCCCAAGGACATTCCCAAAAAGGTAGGGAAACATGTCACGAACTACGTACAGATGTTGCTGGATGACCTACTGGTCCCAGCCCAGTTTGAATACCGCATCCACTCTCTCTCCCTTCTTTGGACTGCCATGCAGAACAAGACGCGGTGGAAGAGGATTGTCAAGGCTCACACGCCCGACCCTAGCTGTGGGCAAACCACCTCCCCCCAAGCGGAGGAGGCGTTTTGATGAGTAGGGTAGCTAGGATTTTTCTAGACTAGCTAGATTAGAGTTAGGTTAGTTCGATTACGCGGCTCCTTCCATCCCACCCATCCATTAAGGAATATGTGCTACATGATCTCCCAACGGAGGCATGTTATAATTTAATTTAATTTAATTTAATATTATTATGTCAAGACTCGGGTCTGCTGCGGCACCATGCTTGGTATTTCCATGGTGTTTCGACTTCTTAACACATGTTTATTGATTCCGAACGTCCGGACTCTCGGCTAAACCGAGATTTGTGCAGTCTTTTATTGGGTAGCGCCGGGCATGATGGTGCCTGCAAATAGCGTAAGGCGTGACCGTGGCTATTGCTACGGTATGCTGTATTTTCCTGGAAATGGCCTCTGCCACCGGCTCAATAGTGCTTGCAGGCGTAAGTATATCGTGTTTCTACCTAGTTTCTGCCAGTTTTCCACTTATTTTTACCGACCTCTGCCCAGCCTCTCTAAGACCGCCATCCTATGTACTCGACGTTGCTTGCATGTCAGCCATAGCAGGTTGCAGTTGTGCAGTATTTAGGTGCTGTATACGTCGTCAAGCCGTGCATATATCGTGAGGATTGGATGTTGATGGTTTATACTGCGTTGATTGTGCAAGAAGATCTAGACCAGCTAGGTGCCCATAATCATGGTGTATAATCATGTGTTGTTAGCATCTTGCCACCATTTGCTAGCATGCATTCCAGCGTCATCTTAATTGCCTGCATGTAAGCTCATGGATCACTCAACCTATCCAAGCCTTGCATTACACGTGCCTCTTTCTTTCAGTATTGCACGCGTTATGGAATGAAAACTCAGCACCTCCGTTCCCACGAGGCATGTGCTCAACACGTTGTGAGAGTGGATGATGCTTTGGCTATGGCTGCCTGATTCAGTCATATTAGGTCATCCAGTCATGATGTTTGATGCATGGTTGATGCATGTTTGATGCTGTATAACTTATACAACACCTATTTTCAACGTTTTGACCCTCCAAGCTCACTATGGCCCCGTTTATGGGGCTCGTGTCGTTGCGTCATGTTGTGAAGGGCTCTCATTTTTCCCACTGCGTTGTACTGCGTTGTAATTGTGATGCTAATGAAAAATAGCTCCAGTGGCCCAATGGGCCTGAGTTTTGTTTCACAGAGCCTGCATATACCCCTCGTTCGTACCGTCGCCCTCGTCGATTTGCTGCGACGACCTGGCGATGATGCCTGTTGGTCGGTCCACAAACTGGTCGTGGAACTCCTCGTCGGTCACCTCGCGACCGGTGATTACCGTCACGGTTGGCCCCGTTGCCCCCGGCGCCCTATGCACTCTGGGCGTGTCCAACGTTGACCAGATGCCTGGCGGACGTGTGGTGATAACCCAGTGGTCTGCGTGCCCCCGCGACTCCTGGATCAATATGTTGACCAAGTGCTCGCAGGTTTGAGCAACGACCTCTGCGGAATCCCACGGGTTGTCTTCCTCGCGCGTCTGCGCGTCCCGAATAATGTGCGACGCGTCAGTGCCCTCTCCCAAAGAGCTCGTCGCCACCCAGTGATTGTACAATCTGGCACCATCTAAACAGATGGCCGTCAGCTGACTCAGCGTTTCTCGTGCCAAGTCTAGCGCTTGAATTGTCACGTGACCGCCCTGGTATGCGACCTCCAGACTGTAAATCAACGAAGCAATCTCGTCTCGTATACCTACGAGACGCTCCGTGGCCACTCTCCCGGTCTCACCTGGCGACGTCGTCGCCCTTATCCTCATCACCACCGGGTCGTTCGCAGACGGCCCTGCTGCGTTTCCGAACACAGCCACCCACCCACCCTCAGCAAGTCCCCGCGCAACGTATGCCGCTTGCACGAAGGTAGAGGCGTTGGACCGATGAGTATAGGGATAGAAAGAGCTCTCGCGCGCCGGCGGCTCCGGTGTAGCTTGGCGGTTGGGAGAAGACAACTCAGGCGTTTCTGCCCGAGCTTCGGCTGACATGAAAACCTTGCAACAGGAAATGCAATAATACGAGTTAGCAACAAAGCCCAGAGCGTGAGCTCCTGGTCTTTCACGCACAACGGGATGAGCCAAAGTTGCAGGCAGCAACCTTTTAACCCGTGCACCAATTCACGACCACGGTGGTCACTTCCACGTCCAATGTGGGCGCCCACGGTTCGTGCTTGCCAAGATAGCTGGTCATCCGGCCCATGACCAAGCTATATCCTTTGTGTTATTCCTCGTTCCCATCGGCGTGACGAGGCACGTGCAGGTGTGCAAGCAAATCCTCAACGTCCACTGGCATCAGTGCAGAGCCAGGACGTACGAACTGGATTTGCCTAGACTCTGCAACCTAGGAATTACAGGACCTGTCACAAGCCTGCAAGGTTTAATAGTATCCTTGCAGCTCTGTGCCAGCTCCAGTATATACCACCAGTCACAGGCTGCTGCTCCTCCTGGTCTACGTGGACCACAGTCACGTGATAGTCAGGCTAAGCCTGTGCAGGCACGTGTTACGTCCCGGCCCTTTAAGTCGGACGTAACAATGGAATAAATTACTAAGGCCTTGTGGCCATTGTACTGGGTTTTATGAATATTGACTAATTTGTGTGAATTGGACTAGTTATTTTGGTCCTAGGTTGACCTTTTATGGGGCCGGTGCCGTGGCGCCGCGCCAGTTCTGGGTCTGTCTATAGTTCTAGGCGTGGATCCTGTAGTTGGGGGTCGATGTCGGCCCAGATCCTACGTGGAATGAGTGACTTGGATTGTCCAGTAGGATTTGGTGTGTATCCGCGCCGCAACCAACCTAGGTTAAATTATAGTCCGAGGACGAGAGTCTCGTCCTCTTGGTTTGATGAATGATAAGTGCGAATACGCCTACACATTGAGCCTGGTGCAATTATCCATTTGTAATTGGTCTTGCTAGCCATTATAAGTGTGTACAAATTAGCTTGGTATCAAGCCGTGATGCCAGATATCTCATGACTCACGTCGTGAAGCGCAACCTACATTATGCTACCTTGAATTACTCCTAATTCCGGCAAGGAGGGTCTTTCGCTACGTAGCTCAGACTAGGTGTGTCTGGGCTGGGACGTAACACTGGTATCGGAGGAAATGTGCTGGAAAGGTTAGCTAACTCTCGCGGAGAGGGTTAGTGAGCCAATTAGGATACCAAGGCGGAGCTTGACGTAGGTAGAGGTTCCGGAATTCAACGACTGCTGACAGGTCGGCGGCCAGCCCGTAAAGGGATTCAACGACGACCTATAGGCAGCAAGCGGCCAGTCTGGGATACTCGGCGGGGCTAGCAATAGTCCTGTGGTGAGGTGCTGTCAACGATAGCGTTCAGCTCTCCTGTTTTCAACGACACCTAGTGGCGGCCAGGGCTTGCCTTCAACGACACCGGGTGGCGGCCAGCTCAGCTGGGATTAACGTCATCGAAGATGGTACGTCCCCTCATTAGGATTCTTTCTTTGCAAGCTATGCCTGTGGAAGGCTAGCTGGCGTGCTCGCTTTCTCTCCGGGTCCGCACGCGTAGGGGGTTCTTGTTATACGTTGTACCTCTACAGGTTGTGAATGTCGTTGGTGCCATGGACGTCGCGGAGACGGCCATCGTTGTTTGACCTGTTGTGGGGGTGGATACCGTCTGGCTGTTGCCGACTGTGTTGACGGTGTTTACCTCCGTGTGCTTATTGTATAGCCCTCTGCCGCGGAAGGCTGGGGCGTGTGCTGTGCTAGACTCTGTGCTCTTTCCTCGTTTGTTTAAGGTCACTGCATTTAGAGGTAGCCTGGGATTCCCCTTTTTCTCCTGCTTGCAAGCTTCTGCCAGCTTATGATGTAACATGCCTAGACGCAACAGAATAAATAAGGGTGGTCAATCTGGTTTTCCTTACTATGCCGTGGCCCATGATGGGGGCGAGGGTAGACCAGCCATATTTTATAGTTGGAAGGCATGTGAATTAGAACACATCAAGGATAAGATAATGTCCAGAGACTCTAGTGCTAAGTGGAAGGGGTTTGATAACATCACTGATGCAGATAGACCTGTTTGTTAGGGAACACATGCCATTGCCTGAAGGGATGCACACCACTCGTGAATGCCCTAAGACACCCACGCTCAGCAGTCAGGGGGAGGGGACAGCAGTTACAGTTACCTTCTCTCAGCTGACCATTGGCCCTAGCAAACAGTAGAGGAGACTATTACTAGGGATTAATACTAGGTTCTATATTTATAGATCTATAGCACGTGGTTGCTCTCTCTCTCTCTCTCTCTCTCTCTCTCTTTCTTCCTGCATGGGGAGGTGTTGCCTGCTGTGTAAGGTACCGGTACGAGCACCATGCCAACACGGTACCAAACAAGGAACGCCAGAGAGACAGAAGACGAGACTAGGGAAAGAGACTCAGATAATAGAGAGGTAGAACCTGTAGACAACCACTGCGAGCACGGTACAGAAGGGCTAGAGGTACCACCGCACGTCCAAGTAGGGACAGGTACAGGTGAGGTCATGGAGAGACCTGTTGTAACAAGCAAAAATGACTTTGTTGTTACACCCTTTGTTTTGTGAATGTTTGGCTTTTATTCGAGGACTTTTGGATCAGTATTGAGAAAGTTATGAGGTTTCTAAGACGACGGTACTTGGAGCTGATACTTTGTCAACCAACTGATAGGAACCCTCATTGGTCGTGGCCTGATCCACGTAGGGTTGTAGTTTGTTGGTTGGTACTACTGATAGGAGCCCTCATTGGTCGTGGCCTGATCCACGTGGGGTTGTAGTTTGTTGGTTGGTACTAATGAGTCTTAAATGCTCCTTTGGGACTTCAGTGCTTACGACAGATTTAGGATCTCATGGAAAGATTCTGCCAGGCTGTGTGTGGTGTTGTTCTGTTCTGTGTGATTAGGATGGATACGAAGATCTTGTATAGAATTCCATGATTCTGATTGGTTCTCTTCAGGCTAAGGTTGGAGCAAGTTCGACAAGCACGTCGATATCAAGGACGTGGGGTCGCCATTGTTGCTACGTTGGTTTTGATTCACCATGGTATAATAAAGCTTGTCTTTGTTGTCCATCCATAAGAGCCCCTTGGCTATAGACGTCCTTCAGTTCCACAGAGGTCGTCTATCTATACACGAGCTTGTCTTTGTGTCTACAAGGGGTTGTGATTCCCTAAATCACGTGCTGTGGAATTTCCATCTCAACGTTGCTCGGATACTTGAAGTTCTGCGACTCAGGAAAGCAACCCAGGTAAAAGATCTTTCATATTGGACTGTGGATGATGTTGATGATCATTTTTAGTCGTTACATTGGTATCGGAGGTCTCTACTTTGGTGTTTCTCTTGAAGTCGCAACCTTCCGGGTAGTACAACGTTGATCAGATGTCTGTCATCCGAGAAGATTCATAGAGTTGCGGAAAACTTACGGTGTTACAGACTGAGACACATCCTGATGTGACTGTCTTGCTCTGTAACACTAGAAGTCAGCCGTAACCGTTGTCTCTACTAGGCAGACGATCGCGACTCCATGTGGAAGTATGAGTAGTTCGAAGACACAATCACCTTTACCCCCTACTAATCAAGGTTTGGGAGATCCGTCATCATCTCTGGAACCCATTGCTAGGGAAGGTGCTGAGACAACTACTCATACTCCACGGCGTCAACTTAATTTCAATCGTACTTCTATGACTGAAGTGAGGCGGGTTACACAATCACCTTCATCCTTACGGAACCAGGTGTGGGCGAACTTCTTCTCCTTCACCTCTCCCTAGAAAAGGGTGTTGCATAAGCCATTATTAACGCACCACTAAGTCACCGTCCCTTTCTTTAAATTCGTGCAATATTTCATTGACAAGCGTCCTTACTTACGGGCTTTCGGCTGGCTGGCCGCATCGTGCTGAAGTCCGACCACCGCCCTGTCTGTCGTGGCTGCTGACGCCGCAGTCTCTGCCTAGCTCCAAACATCTTTATATATCGGCATTACGCAAGTGTTGCTACGTTTCGAGCAGGGCAATGCGGAGTGTTGGGCCAGTAGCTCAGCAGGTCCGGCTCCAGAATCCTGCTAGGAGCTGTCTTTTTTCCCTGCAGGCTCTGTTTTCGGCCAGGCTGACATGGCGCTACGGGTTATGGCTGAGCCGACGCACTGTTGCTGCCGACGGCACCTATCACCCGGTTTCCGGGTTGCGGCTGCACGCACGACCACCACCGCGACCGCCTGACGACGTCGCCGTCTAAGGTTGTTTTTTTTCCCGGTGCTGCTTTTCTTTGACGACATTTTTACGGTGTGGCTCAGGTTACACCTCGTGTCTTTTGAGGGTGGCTCCGGATGAGCGGACAGTAGGGATTCATGGCTGCCCTTTTATGCAAGGTTCCTTTTGCACTCACTTGAAAATCTTTCAGGATCCTTTTCTTCGTGCATGGGCAGCCTACCCTTGCTGTTTAAGGACTGTGGCACGTCCTTAATTCACGCGTCGCCAAACATTTGTTTCAGTTGTGGGGGAAACTCTTCCTTTTCTTGTTGAGCATCATGACAGTGGAGGCGTTCTAGGTTGAGCTTTGGTTCCTCCCACGTGTATGGTGGTTTGGTTTTGGTGGGGAGGAGAACAACGGCATTTGTGTTGTTCCCACTAGCATCATGGTACTATGGGTAGGGCGAGCTCCCTAGGAGTTGTCCAGATTGGTGGCAGCTACGTCTGGTTACCCTGAGCAATTTTTTGCGGGGGAGTGGACATCCTGGATGTCTGCAATGTAATTTCCAGACGGCATCACACATGCCAGGGCAGAACAACAGCATTTACGGGGTTTCCACTATCATACTTGGACAGCTGTGTCTAGTTACCCTGAGAAAATTTCTGCGGGGGAGTGGATATCCCAGGTCTGCCAAAGGGTGCCAGATGCTATCATGGAGGCATATGGCATGGTAGATGCCACCACATCAGGGGACATCGGGATACCTGCAGTGGGTTGTCCCCTAGAGGGTATCACACGTGCACCCATGAGTTGCCAGGTGTCTCTTGCATGGGTTGCCCACTTGCTAGACGGTGTCCTTTGACACATGTTCCCAGAGGGGGTGGACCACTTGCTTGACAACGTCCCTTTACAAGTGGGGTGTGGGTCACTTGCCAGTTGGGGCCCTTACCTGCGCCAGACCATTGTGACCACGCATTTACTTCTCCCAGGACATGATGGTTACCACTGCTTGTTGGCAGATGGTCCCTGTTGGGCCTAGGAGGTGCACTAGGACAGCAAGTATGGACACCAGGGCTGCTGTCATAGTTCTTATCTGTGAATATATCTGATATAGTTCTCAGATCAGAATTTTTGACACTGGTCAAGGCGTTTTTAGGCCCATTTTTTCGACTTTTGGGCAATTCTGCTGGCTGTTGGACCACCTCAGGCCCTTGTGCTCCTCCGGCTTAGGAGTTCTGGCTACCTGGCACTTGGTAGTAGCCCTGTTCGAGTCTGCTATCTTAACAGGTTGGCAGTCTGTGGCTTGCCTACTAGGCAGTTTTTCTGAGTGCCATAGTGAAGAGTGCTGGCTCCTTCCTGCAGCCTGATTGACGTTCAGTCAGGGCAGTTGACAGCATGTGGTCCTTCTTCCAAGCAGCTTCCGGAGCCAAGCTCATTGGTGTCCGTTCCAGGCCTCCTTCAAGCAGCTTAGTCACTTTTCCACAGCGTGACCGGCGCAAGCAGCTAGTCTTGGTTGTCCAGTCAGGCAATAGCTGTGTTGGATACCCACATGTGGGGGTGACGCTGATTGGGCGTGGTGGCAGTAGCCTATTGGGGGCTTGAGGTCAGTGGGGGATTGGTGACTTGTCTATGGCGGGCATGGCACATGGGGCGACGTTGGAGAGTATCCTGGTGGTGGACTAGTGCTGTTGGTGATGACTGCAAGCACTCATGGTGGCGACTGCAAGCACTCAATGGTGGAGACTTCATCAAGCACTGCATGGTGGCCACTGGCGACTCTGGTGACTTGGGGACGCCCAAGTGACGCGTATCTGTAATGCTGGTGCCTGCTCCTGACGCTGTGTTGGGTCCTGCCTGCTGGTGGACATCAAGCCAGCCTTGTGCAGATGAGTAACCTCCTACCCTTGCTTTGCCCTGCTATGGACTTATCCTTGCTTGCATGGTGCCAGGATGGCTTGTTGTCTTGATAGTACACCATCCGCCCTTGAGCTGATTGCTTGCACAGCATGATGGTTGTATGAATGGGACTGCTTGCACGGGGGGTCTGGCATCATGTTTGCGTGGGTAGGATGTCCTTGTGGGTTGGATGATGGGCGGGATCAACGGAGCTACAACTGTGGGGCCGGCTCGAATCTTTGGCATGACAGTGATGACAATGGTGCCCACTCCGTTGACTCTTAATTGAGGCGTTGGACTACTTGGTGCTGGGCGGGGGCTCACATGAGCTTAGAGGTGAGGGTTAGTTGGGGGACCCATTCAGCCCTCTACCACCCTTACAACCTGCCTCATGTGCATCAGTACCCGTGGTACACTGACATTAATACCATTTGGCAGTCTACGTGGTCCACGGACATGGATACTACTTTCCATGCTTTGACTAGGGGGGCATGGTTCAGTCTACTTGCTAGGGCCCTGCCAAGCTGAGGGTGTATCTGTTTGATGACTGATGGCCTCATCCAGCATACCCTTACGCTGCCCTACTTGTGCAACCTTGTCTTGGGCTCCTTCGATCCTAATGCCCACATTACCTTGCATGGTAGTGCCACCTGGATGGTTGCGGGGAGTGATGTTGTTGCTGGGGCCCTGCCAAGCTTGGGCACATCAGTTGGCTGATTGGTGATTGCTTTCAGTCTGCTCTCAAGCTGCCTTGTATGCAACTCTGTCTTGGACACTTTGCTGTAGTTCCCACCCCATCTTTAGTCATGAGGTGCATAGGACGTCTTAATAGAGCGACCCTGCAGGCCACCAGTGGTTTAGTGGGCTGAGAGACTTGCCTCCCCCACCCTTCTCTGGTTGGCTGGGCCTCTGTCTTCATGCGTATCCCATGGCGTTTGTTCCTGCTAGGTCATGCTGTCAATCTTGGGAAGCTGATACCAGGATTATTACAGCTTATTCTACGCAGAGGGGTGGAATTATTAGGCATGCTGGTAGTCTCCAGTTTACCAGTTATGCTGAGGGGGATTTGTGTGGGGAGCAGGGCGTGCAGGGGATTGGGCTGCACCTAACCCTTGCATGGGGGTAGCGTGTGCTACGATTTACAAGTTGGGGCATACCGTTCATAATGCTGGTGAGGCATTACTGATCTTCTGCTATCCCTCTCAAGGCTGTGGATGGTTTTCCCAGGCATCTTATGGAGAAATAGTGTGCCTTGTGATTATCATAGGCCACTGGCTATGGGTTTGAGTGTACTAGCTACTAAGGAGATGTGGCTTTACCTCACTCTCACTCCTTTGGTGCGACTGGAGGGGGGGAATTTTGTTCTGGTGGGGAGGAGATCTGTGAGGATCATAGCGTGGATTCACCCTGGGATTTCAGTTCATCCTGTCGGGCTCACCTCATAGATCCCTGACTATGTGGTATCCTGGTTTCGCTGGCCATCGGTGGGCTATTTTGGCTGTGCTTTGTGGCACCTCCCCAACCTGCTGACGGGTACCCACTGGTGACAACCCTGTCCACGGCCTCTCTTCATCATGGGTGTACTTCTGAGATACCCTTGCTCTTCCTGAGGCGACCCTGTTGGCGACGTCTTTCCTGCTGGATTGCTCCTGCCTCTTGGTGACTGCACTTCCACCTGGGGCGCTGTTGACGTTTCTCGTTCCAGTTTGCGTGGACTGACGGGTGTCAGCAGGCCTTGGACTTGCTGCAGCAGAAGCTCACGCCAGCCCCTGTGTTAGGATTGAGCATTCTTGGAATCCATCCAGCCTGCTATGACCTGTTGGGGATCTGAGGGAGGTCCCCAGTTGGGATGGATTGGGGATTTATTATAGCTCGGTTACCTGCCACTCTGTTGTGGTGATACAGCATCTGTCCCTGACTACCTCTTCCCTTGAGAAGGGCTGGAATCTTTGGGTGTGCTGTGGTGACTAGCTTTGATGAGCCTTGGACCCTGGCAGCCCAGTTAGTTATGGGGGGTTGGCTGTATAGAGCCGTTAGCCTTGCTAGTACATGACACTCTGCTTCCTGCCCTGATCAAGCAGTGAGAGCTGTCAGTATTTCGTGGCATGGATCCCTGTGGATGACCCGTTATCCCTGGGAATGTCAGGCTTGTCTTTCACCCGTGGACTCTAGCTGAGGGAGGGTGGTGTCCCAGAACATGGAGTGGCCTCGCCTTGTTTGGCTTAGGTGCCTTGATCCTGTTTACTCCTTCTTGGATTCATGTGGACTCATTGAATCCGACGGGGATCTGAGTTGAGTGGGATGGACTCTGGTGGGAGTTGGGTTGGACTAAGCTGAGATGACATCCAGATTTTGGTGACCAGTTTCTGAGGATGGTTGAGGGGATCTGAGCTTGGATTGCACATGGAGAGTGACTTCTGTGTTGTACCCTCGACATATGGAGTGGTTCACCTAGGGCTTGATTCCTGGTATGATTAAGACACGTGGTTCATGTCCTGCAGGCACGTCTTCGTGTACCAGACCAATAGTATATACCTGGAGGTTTCTACCTTGGTGCTGCTGAGTGGCCTATGTGGATCATAGGAACTGCACGGGCCCCTGTGACTACTATGAGACTTTGGCCAAGGCGTTGGCTGCACTCAACAGAGAGGAGGGGAAGGTGAGCTCTGAAGGCTATGTGGAGGAGGTCCTATCTCAGCTGCACACAAGCCTGTATGAGAGTGGCTCCCCTTGTGTGGCTCATCTGCTGCATAGGATGTATGCATTGTCACCAGGACCTGAGATTGACATGAGGCCTGCTGAGGGGCAGGACATGCTGGCAGCCTTACCTGAGGCCTTGAAGGAGGCATTTACTCAGTTGCAGCCAGTGAGTATGGGAGAGGCTTCCTACATGGAGTTGTTGGAGTTTTCAGTTCAGCAGGGAGACTTTGACTTGGCTCCTTCTTCTTCCAGCTCGGTCAAGGGGTGCTTCCCTTTGGAGACATCCAACCTTTTCTGCAGCCCAGGGTTGCGTAAGTAGACCATGGAGCTCAAGGTTTGTCTGACCCCATTGAGGGTGTTGGTGCCTTTGATAGGTGCTAAGTGGTCAGTGGTCAAGACCTTTCTCCAGTTCTGGTGGGCGTACAGGTCATGGGTGAGCAGGCACAAGACGTCTTCTACTTGGGTGATGGATCCTGAGAGCCAGTCTGTGGTGCTTCTCTCCTATCCAGGGACATGCCTGCGTTATGATGCCCAGATGGCAGCAGGGGCTGCAAGAGACGTGCATGGTGCTGCAGGCAGCAGGAACTGGCCAGACTTGGTTCACATGGTGGAGCAGTTTCCCTGTGTTGGGACCAAGGGCAAGGATGGCGTGAATGGGGATTGGTATAGCCTGTGAAGAACAGAGCTGAGCAGGAAGAGGATGGGGAAGGATGGGGGAAGAGCATGGAAGGTGCTTTGGATTATGGTGTGAGGGGGGGATTCCAGGATGGATGATGGGGGGGCTCCATTCCAGTTCTGATGTTCAGTCCAGAGTTCCAGAATTCCAGAATGATGACGGGATGACTTCCAGTATTGTGTGTTTATCTGGGCTTGTAGTGGATAAGGATGTGACTTGTCTGCTGTAGAGACCTGTGACTAGATGTTTATGAGATAGGAGGCCCTGTTTCCAGGGATGTAAAAACCCATCTGCTTTTCCCAAGAGATGGTGGATTTCTGTTCAATGTTCCTCTGCCTTCAAGAGTTGGCTATTGGACCTGGGAGGTCCAGTTTTGAGGGGGAGATATGTAACAAGCAAAAAATGACTTTGTTGTTACACCCTTTGTTTTGTGAATGTTTGGCTTTTATTCGAGGACTTTTGGATCAGTATTGAGAAAGTTATGAGGTTTCTAAGACGACGGTACTTGGAGCTGATACTTTGTCAACCAACTGATAGGAACCCTCATTGGTCGTGGCCTGATCCACGTAGGTTGTAGTTTGTTGGTTGGTACTACTGATAGGAGCCCTCATTGGTCGTGGCTGATCCACGTGGGGCTGTAGTTTGTTGGTTGGTACTAATGAGTCTTAAATGCTCCTTTGGGACTTCAGTGCTTACGACAGATTTAGGATCTCATGGAAAGATTCTGCCAGGCTGTGTGTGGTGTTGTTCTGTTCTGTGTGATTAGGATGGATACGAAGATCTTGTATAGAATTCCATGATTCTGATTGGTTCTCTTCAGGCTAAGGTTGGAGCAAGTTCGACAAGCACGTCGATATCAAGGACGTGGGGTCGCCATTGTTGCTACGTTGGTTTTGATTCACCATGGTATAATAAAGCTTGTCTTTGTTGTCCATCCATATAAGAGCCCCTTGGCTATAGACGTCCTTCAGTTCCACAGAGGTCGTCTATACACGAGCTTGTCTTTGTGTCTACAAGGGGTTGTGATTCCCTAAATCACGTGCTGTGGAATTTCCATCTCAACGTTGCTCGGATACTTGAAGTTCTGCGACTCAGGAAAGCAACCCAGGTAAAAGATCTTTCATATTGGACTGTGGATGATGTTGATGATCATTTTTAGTCGTTACACCTGTGGAAGGCTCCCCTGCACGATCCAGCCCTAGGTTCCCAGCGGATGGGGACAATCCAGACGCCTTAACCGGGCAGGAAGATGACAGAGGTGACCAAGAGATACTACAAGGGGACTCGCAGCAGCAGCAGCAGCAACAGCAGCAGCAGCAGCAACAGCAACAGCAGCAGCAGCAGCAGCAGCAGCAGCAGCAACAGCAGCGACAGCAGCAACAGCAGCAGCAGCAGCAGCAGCAGCAGCAGCAACCGTCACCGCAGCAGCAACGGCAACAACAGCAGCCCCGACCGCGGCAACAACAACCTCAGACGAGACTACAGTGGCTACCCCATGGGCCTGAGCAGCAGGGAGACGAGAATGAAGATACCCGGCACTACCGTTGTCAGCAGCCAGCTACAGGGCGGCCATCGCATCCTTGGGCGGGGCGGGGGCGTCCCCAGGGACCTCCGCCGGGCCCCACCCACCGGGGCAGACGCAGAGTGTCCTTCGGCAGCACCTCCCTAGGTTACCCACGGCGCTATGGAATTCGGATGAGGATGGGGAGATGCCAGGGGCGGATGGCGAGTTCGACGATCTGGAGGGGACTGGCGAGGTTGACGAGGAACCAGTTACGCAGAGCCCACCTGTTGGCACTTATAGACCACGGGCCAGGCCAGGGGATGACAGAAGCTGTGTCACTGCCCGAGGCGAGGAGACTCATACGCCCGTCCAGCGTCCGGTACCTCAACCGCAGCGTCCACGGGTGTTTGACAGCAGTGTGATCCCATCGCCTGCGCCTGTCGGCAACCTTAATTTCAGCAGGGTGGCCTTGCATGGATGACCCGGGGTACGACAATCCTCATCAGTACAGGTGCGGCGGACGCATGGTACGCCGTCCAGGTCCGGATCTCTCCCCGGTTCGCAGCCCCCCGCCTTCGGCTCCATCTCCTACGTAGACGTCGGTGGGCCATCACCAACGCGGTAAAGGCCCCCCGATGCCCAATTTCAAGAATGTACCCAAGCTGCACCGGACATGAAACCGCGCGAGGTAGACGAATGGGGACGCATGTGGCAACAGCAGTACACCATCTTGGCGCAATCACCACAGCTGGCAGCTGGCCACTGCGATCTGATTCCGCATGTGGTTAACACCTGCATGGACCCCTCGGTGGTGAGCATCCTGAATTGTGAGAGCATCGCAGTCCTCCTCTTCCGGCCAGACGCACGCCGTGGCTGGCTACGAGTATGACGACGAGGAGGAGGCTGACGAAGAGGAGGAGGGGGGAAGAGGGCGGGCGGTCGGCGAGGCGGCCTCCCGTCCCACCGTCCTCGGGAGTAGTAGCCTTGCCCGTGGGTTGGGCCCCGGGGTAGGGGATAGGGTAAGAAAAATCAGAGGGTAGTCCAGACACGGAGTAAACTAGAGTAGAGGTAGACGTCAAAACGTGGCCTCAGACGCGTCCACTCAACGGCGGCGCGTGCATCTCAAGGAGGCTCGCGACATTTGTTTCTTTTCAGTGGAGGGTTACTGGTTCCTCCCCCTCCTTGATCCGTATTTTGAAGGAGAAACGTCATGGACGTGAAGTTTCTGGTCGACACCGGTGGCCTCCAACGTCCTTCAATCAACGAAT
>RPFO01000669.1:0-63564 GCA_009746045.1 Mesostigma viride | reverse complement strand
ATCGCCGAGCGTGGCGCCTCGAAACGCGTCACAGGACGATGTCCTGCGCCGCCCTCCAAGGAAGCCCCCAGAAGGTGGATCCCTTGAAGGGGGACGAGGAAGAGGACGGGGAGGGTAGTCATCAGAGTCGGAGTCATCACCCTCGCTCCCATCATCCTGGTCCTCGTCGTCCATCGCCACCAATGCGATCCAGGGCCTGTCGCCAACGAGACTGACCCGCGCGCATACACTTCTCGCCCCGCAACGCCCCTTCATACGGCGAGGTATCGCGGAAAGTAGTTCTCCCAGATGCTTCCGCACTCGGGTGGAATTAGGGAGGAGCAACAGCCGTGGAAAAGCTAGGCCGGCATCCAACGTGTTCATCGCACGCATGACACAGGCACTCCCGCTCGTGGGTTCCCAGTCGATACGACCACCACGCCGTCGCGCTCGGCGTGCGGGTCTCGATCTTTGAACCCCACATTTCTCCGCACGAACCATCGAAAATCCTCCAGCTTAGCGGGGCCGACCCGCGCCAGAATGGATCGGGCGCGGAGATTTTGACGGCATCTGGTTACGGCCGACGACGCCGCCTCCACCAAGTCACCCGCCCGACCATAATCGGCACGAAACCACCCGGGTGAATGTCTCCTCATTCAGCTCCTTCACTATCTGCAGCGCGCGCCGCGTCCGGAGCTTCGGGTCTTGGACGGCGTCTCGTGCCGGCCACCACCGCCCGAGCCCCCGGCCCTTGAAACGCCCCTTCGGACTGCAGGCTCTCCGCGAGCTGTCTGATCCTGTCAACCTGTTCTGGTAGAGGGGCCTCCGGGTAATCTGTCGTGTCCATATCCACCAGATCTTCCTCACCTCGAATCCCCATCTACTACCCGGATCCCTGCCTCTACGGCCTCCGCGGCGCTGGCAGAAGTCTGGATCGGGGAAGCGCCTCCGCGGCGTCCCCCTGCACGGCCCACACACCAACAAGCCAAGGCATTAGTCGCGTGTACCTTGATACCCGGTTCACACCTCACTCTCACCCTACACCCGTACGCCTTATACCGCCTATAATGCAACTGGTGTGTCTTCTGTATGCTTCCAGTAACGCGGGCGCAACCCGCTAACTCAGTAGGGGTGCGCCAGGAGTCCTCCGACTCATGCTGCGCGGAATCGCCATCGCACACCGGTTATTGTCGCTGGGTCCCCGACCTCGATTGACATCTCGGTGTCCCACGATCGCCAGCCACCTCATCCTCCTGTTCCCTGTGTCCGGATTGAACTCCAACGGGGCCGGGGGGTTGACCCTACCCTGAATGGTGTTCTGGTGGTACAACTTGAGCTGGTCACGATGGAAACGGTGGACGTTGAGAATTCCATGACACCGGGACGTCCACCTGGAACATGACGTCATCAAACTTGGTGAGAACCTTGTAGGGCCAGGAACATGGGACGAAGCTTAGTCTTCAGCTCCTTCTCCACCTTGTGTGAGAATCGTCCGATCTGTGGGCCCTCCACCAGGACCCAATCGCCCACTTCAATGACGGCGCCCGGTTATCCCGCTGCCGGCCGTCCTCTCCAGATACCGCTCCGGTCGCGGCACGGTAGCCTGGACTGCACTGTTATGAGCCTGGTGCATCCGCTGCAGCAAGCGATCAACCCCCTGGCGTGTGTCCAGCTTGACCTGATCCTCTCCCCGTTCGGGGCTCATAAGCAGGTCGGGAGGCGTGAGAGGGTGCCTGCCAGAGTTGAGGAAAAAGGGTAAATCCGTGGGCGGCCTGGGGAGCATTGTTCAGGGAGAACTCCACCAAGCCCAGAAGCTCCTCCCAATTGCTGCCACCGCGTCGGTGTAGTGTCGCATGGTCTCCTGCACTGTGCGGTTCAACGCTCCACCAGATGTGACGACGAACTGTGGTATGCCGTGCCCAGCGACACCTTGGTGCCCAGCCGTTCGAAGAACTCCTGCCAGAATTTGGCCGTGAAGAGCTTGTCGCGGTCGGAGATGAACTGTCGGCTGAGCCCATGGAACCGGAACACGTGCGTCAGGTATATCTTGGCGCACTCCTCTGCAGTGAGGTCGGCCGGACACGGGGCCAGGTGACACATGCGCGTCAGGCGGTCCACGAACACCAGAACCATGCTGTTGCCGCTCTTCGCCTTCTTGAACGGGCCGATGAAGTCCATCATGATAGAATCCCAAGGACCCATCGGATCAGGTAACGTCTTGGGGACGGCTTGCGAGCCCGTGTTCCTGGACTTCATGATCTGGCACGAGGGGCACTGGCGCACATATGTCTCAATATACTCCTTCATCCCTGGCCAGTAGAAATGTTTGCGGGCCCGAGGATAGAGACGGTGGCTTCCTTGATGTCCGCCTAGAAGCGAGTCGTGGAACTCGTGAAGCAAGGCGGCTCTACAAAGCTCCGGGACATACAGCCGCCATTCCTCCGGCTGGATACTCACGAACAGGCGTCCATCCTGGAACTTGCAAGGGTAGGCACCCATCCGCTGGGGATGCGCCCGGATGGCTTCAAGCGCCGCTTCCTCCGTGACCGTGAAACGACTGATCATCGTCTCCAGGTCCGACGTGACTGTGAACGCGTCCGCGGCCGGTTCTGGCTCCGCACCCTCTGGTTGACGAATTCGGAGAAGACTGTGGGCGGGCCGATCGGCTGAAGCTGAAAAATTCCCTGGGGCGGCACCACATGGCTAAGGGGCATGCGCATATGCGATCCCCCCCCCCGGGGGTATCCACGTCCTCGTGGGCATGCGTCCTCCAAGAGAGGTGACAAGTCATCACTGGTGGTGTGTCCCAGATGAAACAGGTGGCGGGCCCGGGGAGACCGTGGCTCCGCGCCGTAGGCGGTCCCCGGGGCGGCCACTGGTACGCAAGTGGTATGAAGCACATCCATGTCCTCGTAGAACCAATAGTCCGCCCGTCGCGAAAGGGCGTCTGGCACCACGTTGTCTGCGCCCTTGACGTATTGGATCTTGAATGGCGCAAACTGTGACAAGTACTCCATCCACCGCGCTTGGCGGGGCGTCAGGTTGGGCTGCACCAGGAGGTGGTGAGCGGCCGGTGGTCGGTGTGGATCACCAGGCGGTGGGGGTCGAGATCCCCTGCTCACTAATGGCCACCGAAAACTGGGCCCCCAGAAGATGATGACGCCACGTGTGGCAGCTGTAGACTACTGCCAGAAGCTCCTGCTGATGCACTGGGTAATTCCGCTCCGCCGGAATCATTGTGCGTGAGATATACTCGATGGGCTGAAGACCCTTGCCTTGGTCCTGCAAGAGGACACCCCCGATGGCCACCTTGCTGGCGTCCGTAGCCACGACGAAAGGAAGGGCCGGGTCCGGCAGGATAAGGACTGGTGCTGTGGTGAGGTGGCGCTTAAGCGCCTCAAAAGCCTGTTGGCACTGTTCAGCCCAGAGGAACGGGGTACCCTTCTTGAGAAGAGCGTTGATCGGAGCGGCGATGGTGGCGAACCGCGGGATGAACCGTCGGTAGTAAGATGCCAATCCCAGGAAGCTGCGCACCCCCTTCACGTCCGTAGGGACAGGCCATTGCTGGACGGACTCGATCTTCTCTGGGTCGGTCGCGATGCCGTCTGCTGACAAGGTATGGCCCAGAAACGGCACGCAGCGGCCGGCGCGCACCTTGGCTTTCCGCGCCGAAAGGTGCTCATCCTCCATGATCTGCAGCACGGCGTCCACATCCTCTAGGTGCTCCTCGAACGTCTTGGAGTACACCAGGATGTCGTCCAGATACGCCAGCGCGCACGTGCGCTTGTAGGTCCAGGGCGGGCGCGCCCCCTTCTGCGGGTCCGCCAGGTCCTGGGAGACCTGCGGCAAGTGGGCTGTGCCCATCACCGGACGGAGGATATCATTCATCAGCATCTGGAAGGACGCCGGCGAATTGCACAGCCCCATTGCAGCCACCCGAAACTGATAGTGACCGAAGGGCGTAGCGAACGCGGTCTTGTGGCAGTCTTCTGGAGCGATGCGCAGCTGCCAAAACCGTCCGCACAGTCGATGACGGTGAAACACGTGGCCCCCTGGACACGGTTGAAGATGTCGTCGATCCGCGGTAGGGGATACCGGGACTTGACGGTGATGGCGTTCAGCTTCCGGTAATCCGTCACCAGACGCCACTTGCCTCCTGGCTTGGGAACGAGCAGCACGCCCGCTGAGAAAGGGCTGTTGCTGGGTTCGATGAGCCCCGCGTCGAGCAGTGAAATGAGGATCTTCTTGAGCTCCACCAGCTCGACTGGGCCCATGCGGTACATGGGAGACACGGTAGGACCGGAACCCTCCTGGAGCTGGACACGATGCAACACCGATCGATTGGGAGGGAACTGGGGGGTGCGGTCCGCAAAAAGGGTAGTGCGCTTCTCCAGGACGGCATTGAACCGCGCCAGCTCATCCGGTGTGAATCCGGCACCGATCTCGTTAAGCAGAGCCTGAGTGCTATCCAGGTCTATGCGATACATCGCGTACTCCTTGCCCTTCCGAAGCTGGCGCGCCAGCGTCTTGCTGCTCATCAGGATCTGGGACGCTGGTCGAGGCCCGTCCGCCGAGCGCTCGTGTGTAATGTTATGGACCTCCGCGGCCTGTGCCCTATACTCGCTGTCAGGGCACCAGAATGAACCATCCGGAAACCAAACTACCCGCCGGCGCACACTGATGTCCACATCCTGCTTGTCCAGCCAGTCCACGCCAATGATGATGTCGGCAGCGCCCAGCGGCGCAATAGTCGCCACCAGGTCCACCGGCGTGCCCTGCAGCACACCCTTAATGTCTGCTAGGCCCGGCGATTGGTGTCGCCGACCGTCTGAGTAGGTGACATAGACTGCCGTGGTGTGAGGCCGGGGTACCAGGCCCAGCCGACGCACCAGGGCCTCGTTGATGAAGGACGTGGAGGCGCCGGTGTCGACCAGGAACTTCACGTCCATGATCGTTTTCTCCTTCAAATACGGATCAAGGACGGTGGGAGGGACCAATAACCCTCCGCTGAAAAGAACAGATGCCGCGAATCTCCCTGAGATGCACGCGCCGCCGGTTGGGAGGGCGTCTGCGGCCACGTTATTAACATCTACCTCTACTCTAGTTGACTCCGCGTCTGGGCTACCATTTTTCTATCCTATCCCCTACCCCGGGACCCAAGCCCATGGGCAGGGCTACTACTCCCGAGGAGCGGTGGGACGGGAGGCCGCCTCGCCCGACCACCCGCCCTCTTCCCCCCTCCTCCTCTCGTCAGCCCCCCCTCCTCATCGTCGTACTCGTAGCCAGCCACTGCCTGCGTTTGGCCTGAAGAGGAGGACTGTCGCCGCGCCTCCATCTCGTTGACCGCACGCAACACACCCTTGGTAGAGCTGGTCGCGGGTGGTCGCGGCTGCTGGTACTGCGTCGGGGCCTGTCTGGCGTGCTGCAGGCGAGCCGCACGCTCACCCGCGTTGCGGGGTCGATCCCGAGGACCGGAGGAGTCGGGGCGGCTGCCGAAGGCCGGGCCGGAGAAACGAACACTGGGTGTCCCTCTCCTGTCCCACGACTGGCGTTCTTGCCCCGGAGCTTGGGGCAGTCGCGCTTGAGGTGCCCCACCTCGCTGCACATGAAACAGCGCGCCTTGCTAGCGTCGATCGCGTTGACGCCAGGATCAGTGTAGCCCTCGTCAGGGTCGTCGAGGTACTCGTCCTCCTCCTCGCCGGCGAAATCAGTGGAGTACATCTGGTTCACCCGTCGCGGGGAGTAGGTCTGAAGAAACGGCGCACTGATGGGGCACGCCCGCGAGCCACTACGTCGGCCACCTGTAGGAGATACCTCTGGATATTCAAGATGTCCCACTCTTCCCAAGGGACATCGGCATAGTGCTTGAATACCTCATCCTGCAGCTCAGGACAGAGTGCCTCGATGAACCTGCTCTTGTACTCGTACCAGGTCATGTCAGCCAGGTAGGCGGCGCTGGACTCGAACTTAGACAGAAACTCGCGATATGGGGTGGTCCCCTGGCGCAGCTTGCTGAAGGCCATCCGCTCGTGGAGTGTAGCATCTGGGGGCACCAGCTTGCGACGCACGCGGTCCATCAGTTCCGCCAAGGTTTGCGGGTATGACTGGGACGCGATGCTCTCACAGTTCAAGATGCTTATCACCGAGGGGTCCATACAGGAGTTAATCACCAGATCAATCAGATCACTGGTGGCCAGCTGCCAGTTGTGATGATTGCGCCAGATGGTATACTGTCGTCGCCACATGCGTCCCCATTCCTCTACTCGCGCGGTTTCATGTCCGCGTGCAGCTTGGGTACATTCTTGAAATTGGGCATCGGTGGGGCCTTTACTGCGGCGGTGACAGGCCCACCGACGTCTACGTGGGGGATATCGCCGAAGTCGGGGGGCTGCGACCGGGGGAGAGGGCTGGATCTGGGCGGCGTACCATGAGTCCGCCGCACCTGGACGGACGAGGGGTGTTCGTATCCCGGGTCATCCAATGCCACCCTGCTGAAACTGAAGTTGCCAGCAGGCGCAGGCGAGGGGACCGCGCTTTGGTTAAGCACCCGTGGACGCTGCGGTTGAGAAGCCGGGCGCTGGACTGGCGTGTGAGTCTCCTCGTCTCTGGTGGTGACACTGCTCCTGGTCTCCCCTGGGCTGGTCCGAGGTCTATGAGTACCAACAGGCGGGCCCTGCGTGACAGTTCCCTCGTCCGTCTCGTTAGTTCCTTCCAGGTCATCGAACTCGCCATCTGCCCCTGGGGCCTCCCCTTCCTCGTCCGAATACCATAACGCCGTGGGTAACAGGGACGTGCTGCCGAAGGACACCCTGCGTCTGCCCCGGTGCGGGGGACCCGGTGGAGGTCCCTGGGGCCGCCCCCGACCTGCCCAAGGATGCGTTGGTCGCCCGGTGACTGGCTGCTGCTGGCGGTAGTGCAGGGTATCTCCATTCTCGTCTCCCCGCTGCTCTGGATCCGGTGGTAGCCATTGTGGTCTCGTCTGGGGTTGTTGCTGCTGCGTCCGGGGTTGCTGCTGTTGCTGCTGCTGCTGTTGCTGCTGCTGCTGTTGCTGCTGCTGCTGTTGCTGCTGCTGCTGTTGCTGCTGCTGCCGTTGCTGCTGCTGCGAGTACTCTTGGAGTCTCTCTCGGTCGTTCCTGTCATCTCCCTGCCTGGGTAAGGCGTCTATATTGTCCCCATCCGCTGGGAACCTAGGGTTCTGATCTCTGGATCGTGGGGAGCCTTCCGCAGGTCTCTCCATGACCTCACCTGTATCTGTCCCTGCTTGGACGTGCAGTGGTACCTCTATACCCTCTGTACCGTGCTCGTGGTTGTCTACCGGTTCTATCTCTGTATTCTCTAGATCTCGTTCTCTAATCTCTTCCTCTGTATCTCTGGCGTTCCTTGTTTGGGACCGTGTGGGCATGGTGCTCGTACCGGTATCTTACACTGCAGGCAACACCTCCCCAGGAAGGAAGAGAGAAAGAGAGAGAGCAACCACGTGCTATAGAGCTATAACTATAGAACCTAATACTACTCCCTAGTACTGGTCTCCTCTACTGCTTGCTAGGGCCAATGGTCAGCTGAGAGAAAGTCACTGTAACTGCTGTCCCCTCCCCCTGACTGCTGAGTGTGGGTGGCTTGGAGCATTCACGTGTGGTGTGCATCCCCTCAGGCAATGGCATGTGTTCCCTAACAAACCTATCTGCATCTGTAATGTTATCAAACCCTTTCCACTTAGCACTAGAGCCTTGGGACAATATCTTATCTTTAATATGCTCCTCACACGTCTTCCAGCTGTAGAATATAGCAGGCCTACCCTTATCCCCGTCGTGAGCTAAGTGCGTAGTAAGGAAATCCAGACTGTCCACCCTTGTTTATTTTACGTCGTGGCATGTTACATCATAGTCTGGCAGCGGCTTGCAAGCAAGAGAGAAAGGGGAAACCCAGGCTACCTCTAATGCAGTGACCTTAAACAAACGAGGAGAGGGAGCACGGAGTATATCACAGCACACGCCCGAGCCTTCCGCAGGAACGGGCTATACGCACACACGGAGGTAAACACCGTCAACACAGTCGGCAACAGCCAGACGGTATCCACCCCACGACCCCTTGCAGGTCAAACAACGAATGTCCGTCTCCGCGACGTCCATGGGCACCAACAACATTTACAACCTATAGAGGCACAACATATAACATAAACCCCCTGCGCGCGCGTTCCCGGATAGAGAGCAAGCTCGCCAGCTAGCCTTCAGCAGGCATAGCTTTGTAAAGAAAGAATTCTAACTAGGGGACGTACCATCTTCGATGACGTTAATCCCTCCTGAACTGGCCGCCACCCGGTGTCGTTGAAGGCAAGCCCTGGCCGCCACTAGGTGTCGTTGAAAACAGGAGGGCTGAACGCTATAGTTGACAGCACCTCACCACAGGACTATTGCTAGCCCCGCCGAGTATCCCAGACTGGCCGCTTGCTGCTAGGTCGTCGTTGAATCCCTTTACGGGCTGGCCGCCGGCCTGACAGCAATCGTTGAATTCCGGAACCTCTACCTACGCCAAGCTTCGTCTTGGTATCCTAATTGGCTCACTAACCCTCTCCGCGAGAGTTAGCTAACCTTTCCAGCACACATCCTCCGATAACCAGTGTTACGTCCCTGCCCAGACTCACCTAGCCTGAGCTACGTAGCAAAAGACCCTTCTTGCCGGAATTAGGAATAATTCAAGATAGCCTAAAGTAGGTTGCGCTTCACGACGTGAGTCGTGAGATATCTGGCATCACGGCTTAATGCCAAGCTAATTAGTTCACACTTATAATGGCTAGCAATACCAATTACAAATGGATAATGCCCCGGGCTCAATGTGTAGGCGTATTCGCACTTATCATTCATTAAACCAAGAGGACGAGACTCTCGTCCTTGGACCAATTTAACCTAGGTTGGTTGCGGCGCAGATACACGCCAATTTCCTTAGAACAATCCGAGTCACTCATTCCACGTAGGATCCGGGCCGACATCGACCCTCAACTATAGGATCCACGCCTAGAACCACTGACAGACTCAGAACCGGCGCGGCGCCACAGCGCCGGCCCCTAAAAGGACAACCTAGGACCAAAATAACTAGTCCAATTCACACAATAGCCAAGGTCCGTAAAACCCAAGTTCAATAGACCAAACAGCCTTAGTAATTTATTCCATTGTTACGTCCAGCCAAAAGGGCAGGGACGTAACACCTCAGTGGGGTTTACCACCGAGGTCTCCGCAGCCATGGCCGCGCCAGCCGTGGTTGCGGCTGGGGCGGCCGCCGGAGTCGAGGGTAAGCCGGTCTCCCCGGGGGGAGCCGTCTCGGCCTCCGGCCTCGCAGGGGAGGGGGGTAGGTCGGTCGGCTTTGCAGCCGCCGTCCCCTCGTCCTGGCAACCATTGTGAGTCTTTTTGTTCTTTTTCTTTTTCTTGGAAATGGCCGCATCGCCAGCCGGCTTCTTGTTGTTGTCTCTGGGCATCCGCCGATCCTGCCCATCATCATCCTCGTTGTAGGTAAGCTTCTTAGCGACATTCTTGTTCGTGATAGCCATGGTAGCAAATAAAATTCAAGTTAGAATGCGGTGGGATATATTGCTTGAGAACACTGAAAGCTGTGAGCAATGAATTGCTTGGTTCATTAGAAAATAGGTTTACCCTTTATCAACGTTCCTCTCACCGGCTGCGCCGCCAGTGACCGTTGGGTGCAGACCGTTGGCCCGAGGCCGCACGATGACAGGTAGCTGCCTAGTCACTGCATCGTGCGATCACAAATCAATGCACGCTGCAGTACGGTCCCTATCTAGGATACTCTAGTACCGTCCAATGACAGGACACTACGTATACTGGGTACTGACATCTGTCACGTACCTCAGTACCCAAAGTACCTATCTAGGGAAACGTATGCGACTCGACTAGCATCCCTATCTGCATAGCCCACGTGGTATTTATATTCACATACCAATGTGGGTTTACAAGGCTTATTCATACGTTGTATTCACAATGCCTTTGAGACTTAGTCTACAGCAAAGCATGGAGACTAACTGGGTACGAGGAGGGCGAGCGTCGGGATGAGGGGGTGTTAAAATCGAGTTCGAATTTTATTAAATGATAATTTTACGGTAATCAGGTTACAAACTCAGAGCCAAGGCCCCAGCTTAATTTACCAGCGCAACCATAGCCATTGCCAGCATAGCAGCAACAACCGTTGGACCGCCGCAACACAATGCTGGCTTTTGGATCATCATCGTCTGTCAGGCGGCTAGGCTAGCCTGCAGCGCTAGGCACCGACGCAAGCCTGGGAACGCATCTCCGTTACACATCTCCGTTACAACACACCAGCCGAGTACCGACCAATCGACACACACCAGTATCTCGCCACTTGTCACGCCAGCCGGCAGTACCCAGAATCCTAGTCCGCACCTCAGTACCGGACCAGTGCCTCACAGCCAAAGTCTAGGGCGTAACTCACGAGGCATAACGCACACAGCGTAACTTAAATCGTTGTGGATCACACAAGCCAAAATTCAGCCGAACCTCAAAACGGCTAAGTCCCAATGCGCCGAATTAACCCGAACGCCTCGAACCACAAAATGGCTAAGTACCGGCACACAATCATTAATTATTTCCATGTGACTGCGAGCTGAAACCTATAATATAACACCAGCCGCTTTTTCCCGAGCAGTCACACATCCCACCAATCATTATCTCACTCAGCTCGAGAGTAACCGACAGACACCTCACCAGGAAGCACTAACACAGGACGCTATGTACTAGGGGAGTCCGCACCCCTCACTTGGCGCCCATTCACGCCCTGGTAGTACAACCAGCATCTGTCAGTAAGTCAAGTAAGCAAGCGAGAATACAAGACTGATCAAAAGACCACCCTCGGCTCCAACACCAACCACACCCTGAACCCACGGACTTTCACACATCACCAACCACAGTCCCCGCCTCCGATCAGGTCCTCAACCCAGGACCATCCCATCAGGTACATCCCCACCAAGATAGAGTTATCCAACCGTACTGGGTCATCCTGAGATGGGCTCGATCCAGGGGTCATTCCCAGCCCACATGTAATGCGTCCCAACGCCTGCCAGCCTGAAATTCTCATGCCACATGGTCCATTGCCCAGATCTACATCAAACCCTCCAGCAGTCCTTGCAGATCCCCGAGAGAGCCCCCCATGACCATCCGCAGGAGGCGATACTGGTCGCGCGCCCCAGCAAACAGCTTGGTCAGCGCATCAGCCGGGTTGAGCTTCCCAGGTAGATGAAGCACGCTCACTGCGTATGACAGTTCCTTGAGTAGTAGGAAATCCAGGTCGCGCGTCCTGGACAGGCTGTTGAGAATGAAACTCACAAGCGGCTGACTGTCGGTATGCACAGTCGTGGTCAGTACCAAACGAGCATCCAGCCACTTGCCCATCCAGCGCAGAAATTGCTCTAGATACAGGGACGCCTTGATGCACTCACACACCCCGCGACACTCATTGGTATCCGATCCAACTGCCACCCTGCGGCACAACCTAGAGTACCACCCACAGAGCGAACCATTGCCCTTGGGGTTGGAGAGCACAAACAAGCCGCCCATGCGAGCTCTCGTCTTGGTGAGCTCCCTGCCCTCGCCAGACGTGTCAGCAAAGCAATGCAACACAATCGGCTGAGAAAGAGACAAACCAGAAAGTACTACACCCTGGCTCTCAGCAACATACTGCTTGATCACAGACGGAGAAACGAGAGCCAACACCTCATCCACAGTCCTACTTAACACCAGCAGGTCAGGCCCACACACCGCTGCCATCCAGCCGAGCTTGCCACGCAATCTGCTCCACAAACCCTTGGCGCACAACTCCTCCACATCGCGCATGAGCTCCTCCCTGTACTTGTCAGGAATACCCAAGTGCATCCGGTGCTTACCCGACACCACCCGCAGGGTTTGCACCACCCCGCAAACACCCGTGGCGTCTGCGGCCCCAATTGCTGCAACTCACCCACTGGGAACCGCCGCCCAATGTCAGCATAGAATGCATGCAAGGCTGACCGCGAAGCAATGACACGCAAGTCATCCCCATGCAGTTGTACAAACATAGGACCAGACGGCATCCGCGCCACGAACAACGATGGGTCGTAGGGAGATACCTCAAACTCTGCGATCTCACCCAACGCACGCATGAGGGTTATCCTCCAAACAATCGACGCGCTCTGCAGACCCTCTATAGCCTTGCACAGACCCATGAACTCAGACGTGACCACCTCCTTCCAGAACGGCGGCGTCTGCACCACTAGAGGCGGAGTACCCTCCCACACCTCTTGCGCCACTTCCTCGCTAGAGTTAGGGAATGCGCGCTTGACATCAATGGACGCACACGCGTAGTCCTTGCCTTCGTCCAGAAAGCTAAGAAAAATCATGCTAACCATCCTGAACGTGTCCCATGCCATCCCTGGGGTGTAGAGCTCCTCCTTGGCCAGCGGGCTAGTACCTGCAAACTCTTGTGATACCGGCCTCACGTAGCAGATCTCCACACCTGCCTTCACCTTGTGGGACAGCACCATCTTCAGCGGAAGCACCCTAGCCCCCTTCGGCACCGTGTCAAGCGGTTCATACACCCCGTAGCCCTGCCACTCCTCAAGTGCCCTACGGAATGCACACCACCAGCTCGAGAACCCACTAGGCGTTGACATCTGCAGTACAAGCTCAGGGAATGTGATCGGGGAATGTGCGGCTATGTCCCTCTCAGTGATTCCTAGGCTGTTGGGATGCAGTAATGCAGGCATAACCAGGTCAGCAGCTGGCGGGAGATCAGCGCCCCACGCTACACCCTCCGTACCCGACAGTGCTGCTAGCCTAGCCACTGTGCTGCAAATGCGACTGAGAGGCTCGACTGACTTGTAAGACTGTAGCTCTATCGACCCGTGACCTACTCGGGTTAGCAATGAGCTCTGAATCCGCACATCAGGATGGTCCAGGAAAGGAAGTCCCAAAATGGCGGGTCCATCATACCCCTCGAGCACGCAAAACGGCGTCTCTCTCCCCAAGATCGTCAGCATTACCTCACCCCGCACCGGCATCCTCACTAACCCGGAGAAGTCCTCCACATACCTCCACCTGGACGCAGTGCACGGCAGATGCCTGGCTACTCCCTCACCCAGCAAGCACACCACCGCGTCAGTGTCCACTTCCAATCGACAACTACCCAGCCCGTCCGAATACCAGTTGGCAAGCTTAGAGACCGCAGCCACCAGCTCACCTGGCTCACCTCTCTCCTCGACAGCCTCGCTGTCGTCCATGGGGCTGTCGCCCTCACTCGGCAATATAGGCCCCGCGTCGGCCAACCCGCCAACGCCACCAGCCTGCTGCCCCGCACCTGCGGTCAATGCCCCAGCATCGCCGGCCCGTGCAACCCCACCTTCGGCTGGCTCACCCGCCTCACCGGACCGTGGTACCATCCCACCTTCGGCCACCCGCTCCTTGCCGGCCCGCGAGATGTTGCCCCCCAACTGCCGCTGCTCGCCCACCGTGGCAGCGCGTCGAGCTTCCTGCAGGCGCTCCACTAGGCGGGCTAGTACCGCGGCGCGCTGCTTCTCCTGGTCGTCAACGGCTGGGGCAACCCCCGAACCGCCCGACCCCACGCTAGCGGGACCGCCCTTGGAAGGTGGCAACCCAGCTTCCGGCGAAAGGGAGCGAGTAGGTTGATCAGGCCCACCCCCCTCCCTCACCCCCCCTGCAGCCCCGGGATCCCCCGCCTCACCCCCAGCCTGCACACTGGGGTCCCTAACACCTTCCTCAGCGGGTGGGTCTGGCGGCCCCAGCCCGTCATAGTAGGGGCGCAGGTGTTTCCACGCTAGCAGCTTGTCGTAGCAACTGTCCTCTAGCGCTACCGAAGCAAGCATGTGATCAGGATCGATCTCCTTGACCACACCGGGACCTCTCCATAGGCCCCGTTTTCCATGACTGCCCTCCGCGTAGGCCCAGACCCTGGCGTTCACGCACGGCACATAAACCTGTCCACGTCGCAGGTCCATCTTTACCATGCGCACGTAACGATCGCTCAAATAATCCCTGTACTCTTCCACAGCCTCAGGTGACAACAAGCCCATCTCCACTCCCTTAGGCGTGACTGCCACCTGCCCACCCAACACCTTGACCATTACACGGTTGTTGAGACATTGCTCTATCTCATTGCAGATCACCAGCCTCTCACGATACGAGCCTGTTCTCATCTTCTCCATGCATGCCATCACCTGCTTCGATGTCTGTATGTGGCGCTCGACAAGACCCTGGTGCTCGTGGTCAGCTACCCCAGCAAGTTCTATCTTCCCCACACCCGGCTCACCCACACAGCACTCAAACTGCTGATCGCACTCCAACACAGATGCCACACCAAACTTGGACCTGAGGAGACGCAATGCATCACACAAGTGCTCCTTCAGCTTGCGCTCAAGTGGCACCATGACCTTGTACCTGGAGAACCTGCCCACTGCAAGCACGTAGTCTCTGTCGTCATACATGAATACATCACACTGCACCACACCTCGCTCAAACTCTGGCCTACGTGCATGGAACTTGTGCGGTTTAGGTGCCCGCTCCTGACATTTGCGACACCTTAACCACACCTGCTTGCACATATCCACTAAGTCTGTAAACCCTAGCATGGCTGCCCACTCCTCACCCGCATGCCCATGCCCTAGTGCTTTGTGTAACCGTGTGGCCATGTTAAGGGGACGGTCCCGGCGCGAATATTTTGGCGCCGAAAAATTCGCGGTACCCGTCCGTACCGTGAAAAAGTGGTGCACGGGGCGCGCACCCCTACCGGAGCTGGCCATGGCGACGTGCTTTCAGGCAGAGTAGAAAAAGATAGCTCGCGGAATGCAGAGAAACTGAGCGAATCTTAAAGACGATGAGTAAATGATACTACTTCGTAGCGGAGTTCGCGTTTTTTGCAGTGTCGATGATTTTATTGATGACCATCGCCACGGGGGTCCAATCTGATGTTTTCGTCGAGAGGAATAAATTAGAATGCACGCTGGCGGCGGTGATTGTCAGGTTTTATGGGCTTTACCTAGCGTCAAGGATGCATTTAAATCGTTATTGGTAAAGCTTTAAAAAATTTGCTGGGTTTCGGCAAGATTTCCGTCATGATCGGTAAGACACTCTCCAGGCTCGCGGGATGCGCGTCTTATTATTCCATGGAAGGTTGTTCTTTCTTGCGCCGCTGGGCGAAGGACAATTCCGGTAATGGTACGATCGTGTGATCAACGTGACCCTATGAATGTTTCGCTTCCTTTATGGGTTATCAACGCAAGTTTTCGGCTTCTTTCCGTGCAGTTAGCGCCAGGTATAATGCCATTCCGTGCTGCGCATCGCCAGATTCCTGGCACCTTTCAGTGGTTTTTATGTACGTTGCATGGCTGGGATGTGTCAAAGCGTGACCGTGGCATATCGTCAAGTTGTCAGGGATTTGCTGAGTGGTTTCTTGGAAGGAGATTGCTAACAGCACTCAGTTTTGTGTGAATATTGACGCGGCCTTTCTTAGCAGAGGCTTCATTGTGGTTAGAGGCTCACAAGCTTGAGTTTGTTTCTTGGCAAACAATTGCGCTGGAAAGAAAGGTGGCAGTGGTTTTTATGAGGGGCATACTGCATGGGTGGAACTGCACGTAGGTAGGGGTTATCGTTGTCTTGTTGGCCTTTCTCCCACTAAAATGGGAGAGCCCTAATTCATATGCTAGCAAGGCAAGGTAACCATGGTAAGAAGCCTTGGCAAGCAGCATGTATGATAATTCTGCTTTCTCTGTGGACTGTCTGTTGTTACCCTTGTTGGGCAATTAGTGGATATGGCTTTCTAGGGTGTGTTTGAGCTTGGTTTTGGGAGGATGCCCACACCATAAACCTGGAATATGCTTTAGAAGTGTTGGCTAGGCATGTAGAGCTACCTGCCTCATTGTTGTGCACACACGCAACAGGTTGCCCGTGTCGAGGTAAGGCAAGGGCACATGACGTGCCCAGCCACCTCCTTGTACATTGTGGTCGAATTGGGCATGGTTCGGAGCCTTTTGGATGGCATAGGAAGTTTTAGTGTGCCTTAATACTCACTAATGCCTTCCTTAGCGTCTGCACAGGTGGCCAACTGCCAAAATTAATAACTGCTACAGCTGAGCTCAGAATGCCACCAAACTTTGACAGTGCCTTCTATGGTCATGACAGAATTTGACTTGTGCTTTTCAGGCCTAATTGATGTGTTATGAGTGTGTATGGGGACGCCCCGCCTAAAAAAGCGTATTTTTGGCCCAAAAATTAATAACTCAAAGGGATGTGCTGATTTTGTTGATCCAATTAGGTAGAAACAATGTCCCATGACATTTTTATATGGGTTGTGCTTTTTTCATGCAATTGGTTCTCCCACTGTTCTGGGCAAGATGTGCCCCGGACAGCGTTTTTTTCTATTTTTAGCTCATAGCCGGTGTATGGCTGGGGGTAGTACCCCCAACAAGTGGTGGTATGCATGCCCAAACATCATGTTTATGGTCCCCAAACATCATTCAGTGGTTGTCAGTTGCATTTCTGTAGTTATTAGGGGGGGTAAGTTTTGATATATTTCTATGGGACCCTCCCCTTAAGTACACTGAGCGACCCGGCTGCCTCACCGCACGCCGCACCATTCACATGTGCTGAACTAGGGTCTGGTGAGGTACCACCTACCGGCGGCCCGCCCGCTGCGGTGTGCCCCCCTGCAGCGCCTCCAACCCACTCATTCCCCATCCCCTGAGACACTGCCCTTCCCCCTTCTGCAGCTGTCCCATGCTCCAGGTGGCCCCCCTTCTCCCTAGTGCCTGCTAGCACCGCCACCTGAGCACCCAGGTAGGGTGAGTACACCTGGGGGGTCGAGCTGGCCTCCCCTGCACCAGCCCGCATGCCAACCTCACCTAGTCACCTACGGCCACCGCCCTGGGCCGCTGGGCACAGGTGAGTGTCCCTCGCAAAGTGCCCTGGCTGCCCACACCTGTGACACACCGCTGGTGCTTGCGAGTTGGCGTTGCTGCGTGCCTGGAGAGTGTCCTTGTGCCTGTGATAGCAATTGGCTGCCATGTGTCCCGACTTCCCACACACAAAGCATGCCCCATGCACCGCCGGCTGTGCACGCTGCTGCTGCTGTTGCTGCTGCTGCTGCTGCTGCTGCTGCGAGCGCTGTTGCTGCTGATACGGCGACGCAGCTGCAGGCTGTTGTGCATGCTGCTGCTGCTGCGGGTATGGCTGCTGTCTACCTTGCTGCCATCGCTTCCCAGGCATGCGCTGCGCTCGGCTGAAGCTGCCCTTATTGCCCCTACGCATCGGGCCCCCATTGCCCCGAGGCCCGCTGGGCCCCGCGCCGCTAGAGCCACCACCGCCCGCAATGGCGGCCACCTTGCCCCCATCCGGCGCTTTAGCAGCACCACCTTGGGCACCACCAGAAGAAGGAATGGAATTCACAGCGACAGGCGGTAATGCAGGGGAAATCAGACCCAGCTCATTGAGCTTACCTTGGGCCCGCAGTTGGGCCACCATGTCCCTCTCCTCACCCTCGACAATGCCCGTGATAACCTCAATCGCCTTATTGAGATCATCCTCGGCTTTCTCACGCTTGAGAGCTGCCATGGCATTCTGGAAATTAAGGTCCTTGGCATTGCGAACATAACGGTCCACCACCGCCAGTTCCACCACCGGAATGCCATCCTTTACACTCTCGTTTCTCGCATTTCTCAAAGCGAGAAGGTCGAGTGTGTAGGGACGCTTCGGCACCCAATTATAAATGCCAACATGACGAGACTTGGCAGATGCTTTCGATTCAAGAAGTGCTGCACGCAACCTACCTCCAATTGCAGCGCCCTCGATTTTCTCGTCACGGCAGGAGCGCAGGCAATTTACTAGAATGGCGTTGTCGGCTCTAAACATTCCGGCATCCCGGAATAGCCCATACAGATCCTCGGTTTTATCTGCATGATCCGCCACAAACGCCTCAAACCTGTCACAGAAATCCTCTACCAATGTCACTGCCGCATCAAGAGGAACTGTCCCGACTCGTGTTTTGCACAGCTCTATCAAATTCTTCTCATTTCTTAAATCCTTCCACCCAGTACGCTTTCTCGAATCCGTCTCTTCTTGTTCTTGATCCGACATTGCTACGTTTTTCCTTATTAATTAACCCCGTCCTAGTACATGTTAAAATCGAGTTCGAATTTTATTAAATGATAATTTTACGGTAATCAGGTTACAAACTCAGAGCCAAGGCCCCAGCTTAATTTACCAGCGCAACCATAGCCATTGCCAGCATAGCAGCAACAACCGTTGGACCGCCGCAACACAATGCTGGCTTTTGGATCATCATCGTCTGTCAGGCGGCTAGGCTAGCCTGCAGCGCTAGGCACCGACGCAAGCCTGGGAACGCATCTCCGTTACACATCTCCGTTACAACACACCAGCCGAGTACCGACCAATCGACACACACCAGTATCTCGCCACTTGTCACGCCAGCCGGCAGTACCCAGAATCCTAGTCCGCACCTCAGTACCGGACCAGTGCCTCACAGCCAAAGTCTAGGGCGTAACTCACGAGGCATAACGCACACAGCGTAACTTAAATCGTTGTGGATCACACAAGCCAAAATTCAGCCGAACCTCAAAACGGCTAAGTCCCAATGCGCCGAATTAACCCGAACGCCTCGAACCACAAAATGGCTAAGTACCGGCACACAATCATTAATTATTTCCATGTGACTGCGAGCTGAAACCTATAATATAACAGGGGGAGCACCCGAAAGGAACTTGGGGCACTCACGTTTAAGATGACCTACTTCCTTACAATGATAGCAGGTGATATGAGAGACATCCAGAGCTGAAAGGTCAGTCACACAGATATCTAATTCTTCTACATAGGAGTTCTCCTCCTCAGGGGTAAGGCTAATATTATTAATACGGGAACGGGTAGGAAGAGAAGGTGTGGAGAAGAAATCTGCTACTCGTAAAAGATGCTGGCGCACATGCTTGAGGGGCAGGTCAGTAAAACGGTAGGCAGAGAACTGGCGCTTGACTTCACGCAATAAGGGTCTACTGAGGCCCTGAAGGAAGCGAGCACGTACTTCTGCACCCGACAAATCCCTAATTCGTACCATCTGAGCATCAAACTCTTTCATATATTCTTTGAAGGACTTGGTACCCTGCTGCAAGGTGCCAAAGGATAATCTATCCTGCCAATCTGCATCGGGAGGGACTAAATGGTTCTCTAAACGCTTGAACAATTCTGCTACAGAGTTTGGGTAGGCATGAGAGGCAAGAGACTCACACTGGATGAGGTTAGCAAGTTCAGGAGTAATGCAGGTAGTAAGATAATGAGGAACTAGTACAGCATCAGAGAGGCGCCACCTATTGTGGTTCTGCCAGGACTCTGTGTTCTGGGTGAGCAACATAATGAAGGTGAAAAACTGTTGAGGGGTAGACTTGACATCCAGCTTAGGAAGGTTGGCAAAGAGGGGAAGAGCAGGAGGCTTAGGGGGATTAGAAGAATCAGTTTTTCCCATAGGGCCACTATCTTCCACTGCTACATAAGCGGGATAGAAGGAAGGGATAGGAAAAGTCTTGGGTAGGGGTCTAGAGGGAGCCACCGTTTCAGGATGGTGCCCATAGGAGAAGGGGACAGTATATTGCTCACGAAGAGAGGAATAGGCAAAATGATCATAATTCCTATCATCTAGGGGCATGGTACTGAAATCATTATTAACTTCTAAATCAGCCACACGGGTAGGAACCTGGGCAGCCTCATAGGCCGTCTCAGGGTAGGACCAGGAAGCAGGTGGGTAAAAGGGAACTGCACTAGGGCGCCCAGAAGGGCCGACAGGGGCCGAGGTACGACCCGTGTTAATAGCAGGCATTGAAGGCACAGGGTGGGAAGGAGGCCTAGGAGCATTGTTAGTGTGTGAGGACCTGCTGGAGGGGTGAGCCAAGGTTGCAGAAGGGGCAGGGGCCTGGTTCACAACGAAAGAAGGGTCCTCACTAAATCTGACTTGGGAAATACGTTGTTCATAGGTAGGTGGGGTAATTGAGGGACGACGGCGACCACCAGCAACAGGAGAAGGGGGTGAGGTACGCAGAATACCTTGAGGGGTGAGATGGTGTACCGTTTCCAAGGAGTCCCGTCGGTTACCACGAGTATTGTTATTGTTAGTGTTATTAGTAGTAGTATTATTATTATTATTGGTAGGTATAGGCGACATATCTCCACCCACTGGATCCATCTTTAATTACGTAAAGGAATAGGAATCTAGAAGAAAGCAACAAAGGAAAAAGGAAAAACCTTGAAGGTATGCAGCAGGAACAAAATTAAAATCAATCCTTTTTAACAACAGTAATGGATAGGGAACCAAACTCCAAAGTGAGAGGAGTATCTGAAGCAGATGCAGATGCAGCCCGTTTAGGGGGAGAAGAAGGAGGGGTAGCAAAGACTAGAGCTTCTACTGGAGGGCGACCATGAGGAATAGGGCGTACATGCAGGCCTAAATCTGTTTGGCTATGATCTATAAGGAACTGCTGAGCTTCTTCAAAGGACATAAATTTCTTATACCTAATTACGTTATATACACGATTCTGAACGATCTTCCTAGCGTCGGACCAAGAAAGGAAAATGGAGGACCATTGAGGCGTAATCACTACGTAATATTTAGCTAGACTATTATCGCTAGAAGAATGGGAAGGAGCAGTAAAAGATCGCCGTTGGCTCATGGTAACGCACCTGGTAGGTCTTGAGCAGTCAAATGAGGAGAACGAGGAGAAGGCGACTTATCTCGGGTGTCTGAAACCGAACCAGATTGACGACGCACGTAGGGACGATGTTTCCAGCGCCAGGTGGTCGTAAGTATCCGGTTTCAAGAATTCTGCGTCCGGCGAAGGGTCGTCTAAATACAAAGCAGGCAAGATGCAGAAAAAGGGTAATCTACGAGACGCTAGCCGTCTCTCTATCGTCGAACCAAAACCAGCAACTGTCTACGGCAGTAAACCATCTTTCTAAGGAAACAAGACGAGGAACAGGAGCTATATACGAAAGGATTTTCCGCTTCGAGCAGGTCTAACGTCTAGGCAGGGCGTGTCCTGAATCAGGCAGCACTATCCTCCTAGCTTGACGGCGACCCGCCCATTACCTGTCAAGTAGGTGTCGTCTTCTTTTTCCCAGCCGCGGAAGGGTTGATTCAATGACGTATGTTGCAAAGGATCGTCGTCTCGCTCTCTATCTAAACTACCTCCGAGTCCATTGTTACGCCGCAAGCCTCGGCCACCACCTCTACCTCTACCTGTCCTGATACTACCTAAACTAGTGAGGCTGCCTCTATATACACCCCTAGCGAAAGACGACCGAGACGAACCAGATCTCAATGCATTTACATATGTACTACTGTAATACGCCATAGGCCATTTAATCAAACCCGTTTACTCCAGGAAAAGAGGAAGGAAACACAACTAAACTGCCGTGACCCAAGCTAATATGTGTTAATTCATTTAACACACGCCGAGTGACCACACAAGGAGTGGAACGTGCATAAATGGTCACCAACGGTCCAACAGGCTCGGGCCGACCTGGCCCTCGCCTGCAGAAACACAGAAACACAAGCAGGTGCACAGATGCACGCCTGTCCACTACATTCTACAAAAGGATAAGGACCACTAATATAGTACGCGGCGCGGCGCCCAAAGGCACCCACTATACCACAGTACTGTTACGGGGACAATCATGTCCAAACTAGAACTGCACGTAACCTAGGAACAACCGAGGCCAAGGACCTAATTTACGTCCGTAACTACAACGAATTGTTACGCGACGTAACAATTACATCCCCATAGTGCTTAATGGTTGGGGGATGATGCAGACGATATTTGTTTATGTCAAAAATGTCAAGCTGTGACCATGGGAGGTTGTTGGTATTACATTAATAATGATGACCTCATTTACGACTTTGTCATGATGGAAATATCTTTGTCAACCACCATGGCTGAAAGGTGCCATTTTCTAGAATAGTGGTGGTCAGAAAAGATGACTGGCGTGTAGCCCAGCCACCACCTATATGGCTGGTCGGCAGGACCACAACATAATTAACTTAACATGACAGCTAGGCAACACTTAACCAGTGCTAGATGCTGCCTGCTGGCAAATCATGGTTGTACCATGGCAGACAGAATTAGGTACGCCTAGCTGACGGTCCAGGTACCACGAATTGAATTATTGGCGCCTGTCCTATATGGGCCATGCGCCACATGACACGACATGGATTGTACTACAGTGCCGTATAGTGACCAGGCACATATATATGAAAAGACTCATAACTTTCTACCTAGAGCTCAGATCAAGGTGATTCTAGTGGCAAAGTTGTAGCCAAACATGAGCTCTACGCAGTCATACTGGCGTTGTAGGTTGTTCTGACTTAACTACGGACTACCCGAACTTTATCTAGATTAGTAAGTGCTAGACTTGTCAGGCATATTGGGGCATATTCCTGACATGCCCCTTGCACCAAATGCCGTATACAAGCTCACCCCCCTGGCAAGTAACACATGGATAGTGAGGGTAGTCGGGTATAAAGAAACCCAAGCTCTCCCCCCCTTACACGGCTAACCCGGTCATGCTGAAAGGAGAAATAGGCAAGAGTAGCAGTTGGAGCTAAGGGTCACATGGCCCCCAAGTGGCCCTGGGAGTGCGCCAGGTGAAGAACAAGGGTGCCCCAGGTCACGTAGAAATACTGGGAAAAAACAAGGACTGGATCCAGCTCGGCCCCGTGTGTAGATGCCCCTGGAAGGGTGCCCCCCTTGGAGTAATAATCAGCAGAAATCGTGGACGTAAAAGCTGGTAATGGCAGGAGTCGCTCTGGAATCATTTATCAGGAGCTGGCGACGACCGCAGTGGGTGTGAGCAGCTACAGGCACCTAGCTGCAGTGACTACTAACCGCTGACTAGACGGCTGCGTACTGCTGGCTGGTGGCATTGATGCTGGTCTGAAGTGGCGATTTGGCTGGCAGGTACGTGCAGCTGGCTGCAACTACTACTAAGAGCTGATCAGGCTGCTGTGTGTTGCTGGCTGCTGCGACTGTGTGCTGCCATGCTGATGGGGTGCTGGTAGGTATCTGCAGCTGGTTGCAACAACTACCACAAGCGAGTCAGGCTGTGGTGTGTGGCTGACTGCTGCTACTATATCCTATCATGCTGTATGGCGCGTGCTGGGTACTGCACTACGGCTGCGTGCGGCAGTTGGCTGTCACTGGCCACTTAACTAATGACGGCTGTTGCGGCTGGCGAGCGGCATTTAAACGAGCTGTTTCCCATTGAAGAAAAGCCAAGGGTGCGAGAGGAGAACCAGGTGGATGCTGCAAGATTTCCCCGCACCGACGTGGGATGGAGCATTGTAGTTGATGCCGTTGTAGTGGTCCGTGCATAGCTGCTCATGTACGATGGTGCTTCCAAACCATGGCAGTTACGTTAAATAATGCCGGAACCTTTTGCCGCCTGAGGCAAATCGGTCCGTAACACTATTTTGCCCGGAATAACCACTTCCGAGCACCCAAGTTAATTCGGCCGAATTAACTTGGGTGCTCGGAAGTGGTTATTCCGGGCAAAATAGTGTTCCGGACCGATTTGCCTCAGGCGGCAAAAGGTTCCGGCATTATTTAACGTAACTAAAACCTGGCCTCGTGGAGGGGGGACGAAGAGCCCGAGACATCCGCCTAGGCCGCTGAGCACGCACCACTAAATGCGCCGGAGCTGCCTCAGTGAGGATTCGAACCCCTGACCTCCAAGGTGCACGGGTTTTAGTTACGTTAAATAGTGCCGGAACCTTTTGCCGCCTGAGGCAAATCGGTCCGTAACACTATTTTGCCCGGAATAACCACTTCCGAGCACCCAAGTTAATTCGGCCGAATTAACTTGGGTGCTCGGAAGTGGTTATTCCGGGCAAAATAGTGTTACGGACCGATTTGCCTCAGGCGGCAAAAGGTTCCGGCACTATTTAACGTAACTAAAACCTGTGCACCTTGGAGGTCAGGGGTTCGAATCCTCACTGAGGCAGCTCCGGCGCATTTAGTGGTGCGTGCTCAGCAGCCTAGGCGGATGTCTCGGGCTCTTCGTCCCCCCTCCACGAGGCCAGGTTTTAGTTACGTTAAATAGTGACGGAACCTTTTGCCGCCTGAGGCAAATCGGTCCGTAACACTATTTTGCCCGGAATAACCACTTCCGAGCACCCAAGTTAATTCGGCCGAATTAACTTGGGTGCTCGGAAGTGGTTATTCCGGGCAAAATAGTGTTACGGACCGATTTGCCTCAGGCGGCAAAAGGTTCCGTCACTATTTAACGTAACTATGGCGACTGGCAAAAAATCTGAATAATGCTTGGCTGGAACTAGGAAAAAGAAACCCCATGTCGCCTGGAAGGTGGCCCACCGTTTAAAACATTTGTGGTCGCTTTATATAGGCGCCATCAAGCTCGTTGTATTCTCAGAAGAACAAAGGGGTCTTGGGCTTTGCAAGGCTGGTCACGGCTGGCAACCGGTAGTCACCCAGGGTAATAAAATAAAGCGTGAACCGCTGCGCCCAAGTGCCGACAATGTAGAAATCTGAATGTTTAGTGAAGCTCATGCAAGAGGTCGTTTAAGGTCGAAATTCGGAGCAAACAGGGCCTGCCGCAAGAAAATTCGTAGCCGACGCAATACTCCACGGAATGACGCCGGACTTGGTTCAATAGATGCGCAATTTGATGCTGATTCCGTGGACATGTTGAGTGGCACCAACGGATTAGAATTCCGAAAGTTCTTGCCGAAATGCTGCCCAGGCAAAAATTTGCCCGATTTGGAAAGATCACAACCCCCTCATTCCGATGCCATGTCAAGAATGTCAAGCTGTGACCATGGGAGGTTGTTGGTATTACATTAATAATGATGACCTCATTTACGACTTTGTCATGATGGAAATATCTTTGTCAACCACCATGGCTGAAAGGTGCCATTTTCTAGAATAGTGGTGGTCAGAAAAGATGACTGGCGTGTAGCCCAGCCACCACCTATATGGCTGGTCGGCAGGACCACAACATAATTAACTTAACATGACAGCTAGGCAACACTTAACCAGTGCTAGATGCTGCCTGCTGGCAAATCATGGTTGTACCATGGCAGACAGAATTAGGTACGCCTAGCTGACGGTCCAGGTACCACGAATTGAATTATTGGCGCCTGTCCTATATGGGCCATGCGCCACATGACACGACATGGATTGTACTACAGTGCCGTATAGTGACCAGGCACATATATATGAAAAGACTCTTCATGTCCCACGTAGCTCCCACAAAAACCAGCATCTTCATTAAAACAATAAGTGGAAGCATACATGTGACACTAATTGACATGCCCGGAGGCACGCCGTTCAAGGCCCTTCATGAAGTACGTTGCCCTAGAGGCAACCAAGACACGGGTGGGTGGGTGGGGAGCAAAGAAAGAGGCCGACAAAACCAGCCAGAGCGGCTTTTAGTCGCAAAACCTCCCTTATCCCTAGCTAACTGACGTCATTAAACCCTTATGTTTAGTGGATGCTAGTAAGACGCTAACCGTACAGACCGGGGGTAGAATATCCCGAACCTGCACGGCTAGTATTAAATAATGCGTAGGTTGTTCTTTTCAGGGGCACTGCACCTCACGCCCCGTTCCGCCCGGGTATAATCAACCCAAGCGCGGAACGCACATTTTATTTAATTCATTTTTCAACCATGCACTATATTGCATCTACTAATCACAAAAGCTCTAGCCAAACAGCTACGAGTAAACACTACGACCTATAAGCCGCTCATCCAGCGGCCTCTTGTTCCCGCATTCACGTATAGAAGAAACTCCGTTCAAAGAACCCCGATTCATGTCCCACGTAGCTCCCACAAAAACCAGCATCTTCATTAAAACAATAAGTGGAAGCATACATGTGACACTAATTGACATGCCCGGAGGCACGCCGTTCAAGGCCCTTCATGAAGTACGTTGCCCAATCACCCCCGCCCTGGCTTTCCCTTGAAGCCGCACTCCACCTTGCTCGTTGTCACAAGTGACCGCCCTGCCGCAAAACGGGAGCCCCCCCACATCGGGAGGCGTGTGCCCGGCGGCTGTGGATGCATGGCCAGGCCCAAAAAGGCCCAGCGCATTTGCACTGCGATTGCGCACGGCCAGCCTATCATGACCCCTCTCGGGCCCCGAGTCGGTACCGCTATGGCCGTCTCCCCATAGACCCGGGGTGCTTCGAGAAAAAACGTGGACCTAGCCCAGGCCCCGCCAGCCCGGATGCCCGAGGCCACAGCCCCAGGCACCTGGCTGAACGAGAGTCCGTTCAGCCAAGACCGCATTCCCCCCCGAGGTTTCTATGCGTGGGGAAAAAATTTCTAGCTTAGGCGCTTTTCCCATCGCCGTCCCCAGCCCCAACCACCCCCCCCTCGGCGGAAGGCAATTGCAAAGTTTGCTGGCCAGCAGCAATTTCCGAAGAAAAAGCCGCAGGCCGCGGACCGAGACACGGGTCGCCAGTGCCAGCCATCCGGCTCCAACCCGGGGTGCAAGCATCCCCAGGTACGGAGCACCAGCTCGCGCACTGGGCCGACCAAGCGACAGTTGAGCACCTGTCACGGCATCCGGCCCACCAAAGACCCCAAGCTGGGGAAAAGGTGCGGACCGGAGGTAATCATTTTCTTTTCTTTTAGTTAACCGAGCGAGGAACTACGCCTGGCCGGTTAACAACTGGAAGTCTCACCACTGGCCAAGTGGCCAGTGCAACCAGTGCTTTTGGGATTTTGCTCCGCAGCACCCATAGCTGCGGCTGCCGCCGCAACGACAACGAGCAAAGAAAGAGGCCGACAAAACCAGCCAGAGCGGCTTTTAGTCGCAAAACCTCCCTTATCCCTAGCTAACTGACGTCATTAAACCCTTATGTTTAGTGGATGCTAGTAAGACGCTAACCGTACAGACCGGGGGTAGAATATCCCGAACCTGCACGGCTAGTATTAAATAATGCGTAGGTTGTTCTTTTCAGGGGCACTGCACCTCACGCCCCGTTCCGCCCGGGTATAATCAACCCAAGCGCGGAACGCACATTTTATTTAATTCATTTTTCAACCATGCACTATATTGCATCTACTAATCACAAAAGCTCTAGCCAAACAGCTACGAGTAAACACTACGACCTATAAGCCGCTCATCCAGCGGCCTCTTGTTCCCGCATTCACGTATAGAAGAAACTCCGTTCAAAGAACCCCGAATAACTTTCTACCTAGAGCTCAGATCAAGGTGATTCTAGTGGCAAAGTTGTAGCCAAACATGAGCTCTACGCAGTCATACTGGCGTTGTAGGTTGTTCTGACTTAACTACGGACTACCCGAACTTTATCTAGATTAGTAAGTGCTAGACTTGTCAGGCATATTGGGGCATATTCCTGACAGTTTAAACTTTTGTGCACAAAAAATAATTACGTAATTATTTTTCTAATGAGATTAGCATAGTACTCCGTGCCGGCATGCCTTTGCGCATGACACGCAAGTACTTACTTACTCATGGATCACTAAACCTATCCAAGCCTTGCATTACACGTGCCTCTTTCTTTCAGTATTGCACCGGTGTTATGGTACGTACTGCATGCACTGGTTGTATTGCACCCACAGTGTTGCGCCCCGGCAATCGATGCACCATGCTGTGGAGATCAGCGCTCTGTGGCCTGCCCACTTGCGGCAGTGAGAGAAGCTATAGGGCGCCCTCCCTCCTTCTCGCTGTGTATATAGGGTTGAAGGTTCCTTTATACTCATGTATTGGCCGGCACCCACGTGACGCAGTCACGTGCTTATTAATTAATGAATTAATTAATGGAATGAAAACCCAGCACCTCCCCTCCCACGAGGCATGTATGTGCTCAACACGTTGCACATGAGAGTGGATGATGAGCACTTTGCATGGCTATGGCCATGCCTGATTCATGCAGTCATATAAGGTCAACCAGTCATGATGTTTGATGCATGTTTGATGCTGACAGTATAACTTATACAACACCTATTTTCAACGTTTTGATGACCCTCCTAGGTAGCTCATTATGGCCCCGTTTATGGGGCTCGTCTAGGGTTCTAGCGATCTACATATGGGTTTTAGCGCGATCCACGATCCACGATCCACGAGGTAGCCATGGCTGATGGCCGGGAGCTCATATAACTTTCACGTTTGGGCACCAAATTCGGCTGTGATCAGTAGTCATCCACATCATTCCAAAAAGCCATTTTTCCACCCTGAAAATTATTCTAGGATAGGCTAATGATTAGTTTGGCCTCAAATTTGGCACCAAGGTGCCTAATCAGATATCTTATGGTGGCATGTGGTCAAATAATTTTTTGGGAGTGGGCAGCATGGTAACATGGTGACATTTGCTAGCATAAAAATACCGAATTTTCAGCATTTCCTCACGTGTATGCACATACAATGACACCAAATGAACTCAGTTGGGGTTAGAACTTTGCACATGTTTCAAAGACATCCAAAACAGCATGCCTACAAATTTTCAGGGTTGTTGGATGACAAAATGGTGACAGATGCCAGCATAAGTACCCAAAAAATGCAGTTTTTCATGGTTTTCCAAGGTTTTTATCACATGTATGCACATAAAATGGCAGCAAATGAACTCAGTTGGAGCTGGAACTTTGCACACATTCCAAACACATCCAAAACAGCATGCCTACAAATTTTCAGGGTTGTTGGATGACAAAATGGTGACAGATGCCAGCATAAGTACCCAAAAAATGCAGTTTTTCATGGTTTTCCAAGGTTTTTATCACATGTATGCACATAAAATGGCAGCAAATGAACTCAGTTGGAGCTGGAACTTTGCACACATTCCAAACACATCCAAAACAGCATGCCTACAAATTTCCAGGGTGGTTGGATGACAAAATGGTGACAGATGCTAGCAGAAGTACCACAAAAATGCAGTTTTTCATGGTTTTCCAAGGTTTTCATTACATAGGTGCATGGCATTCACTCCCATCTGGGTTAAATAAGTCCACAGTCCACACAAGTATCATTAAATTATTTGCCATTACCAGTTTACAATGCAGAAATGCATACTTGGGGGCACATGGGCCCATAATACAAACTCAATTATGCACCATGTTCAAATAACGGCCAATGCCACCCCCGGGGGCACATTCTCAGGGTCCTGCTGCATCCTCTTCCTCTTCTTCTTGTCGGCATCTGACAGGGGCCTAGCAAGCTTCTCATCCACTAGCTTGCTGAGCGTCCTCACATTGGTGACCTGCTGCAGCACACCTACACCCATGGCCTTCTTGGCCTTACCCTTGGCGTGCGTGCATGGTGGGGTGGGTGCGACCGTTGGTCTGGGTTTTCATCACCTTCTTCTTCACGGCATGCGAGTGCTCCAAAGCCTGGGCAGAAAAGTATTGCAGGTTACCCCACCTGAGGATGGCAGCTGGCCAGAACCAGCTTCTTACCCTCATGGGCCTGGTAGGTGAGGTAGAACTGCGTGGGTGCCCCACTCACGGGACAAGGCGGCCCCCCCACCAGTCCTACTCACCTTCCCCTCCCCTGAGGATAAGCAGCGGTTCCTCTCTCGTCGCAAGCGGTTGCACGACCTCACCTGGACGCTGGATGACGACCTCACCCCCGCTCAGCAACAGCAGCGACGCGACCTGTGGCCGGAATACCTCCGCCATAAGCAGGACCCCCAGAAGCCCAAGGTGTACTGGAGGGGCGGGGACCTGATGATCAACCACAAGATGTGGACGCCCCCAGCGGGCTAGAATAGCAATAGCCCTAGCTTGTAACCATTGGCGTCACTGCCGCTAAGGCAGCCATGCCTAGCTGTGCCAACACACCTAGTCACGTGCCGCCAATGCACGGTACACAACCAGCCATAGCCTTAGCCTAGTCCTAGTACAGCCATGCTACGCCCTGGCTATGTTCAGATTACTTGCCCACGCTCCTTGCTATGATATGCTCACATGGGTCTTATTGCACCCACAGTTTGCCGGATCGTTAGCCTGTCCTTTTCGCTAGCCGCGCCCGATTGCAGCTGTGGCATGCCTTTGGCATGAAGGAGACTGGGGGTCTCTGCCCTTTCTCCTGTAGTGCACACACAGGGATTAAAAGCACTTCGGTGCTCCGTGACTCCCCAACGGGAGCACGAGTTTAATTAATTAATTAATTAATGGCAGCTGGCAGGTGGTCTACTGCGATGTGGAAGTAGAGTGTGAGGTTCTCGGCTGCAGTGGCTCTAGCTAGTGCATCTGCAGCCTTGATGGCAGCTGCCTTGACCTTGCCTGCCACATCCTGCCTGATTGGGCTGTTCTCTACCCCATCATCCTTGAATGGCCTGGCTACCTCCACCCAGAACCCTCTGAGGGCGTCTAGGGAGTCCTGCATGGCAGGGCGCATGTCGTGCTCGGGTGGGAACACGATGTCCAGCAGCTTGTCACCGCTGTTGAGCACCCTGTGGCACTCCCTGCCTATGACTGTCACCCTCTCACTAAGGTCCCCCTTCCCCTGCGTCTTCTTGCGTGCCTTCACCTGCTCCTTCTTGACTGCACACTTCACCTCATCCCTAAGCACATCAAGGAGAGTGTCCTCATCCTTGGCCTGCACATGGTCTAGCACTACCCGCTGCAGCCAGGTTGCCACCATGTTGAGCTCCATGTGGAGCATGCAAAGGGTGACGTGGGTGAGGGGAATGTCGAAGATGGGTGGCCTGCCAAAGAACTGCCCATAGTGGCACCTGGCAAAGGCTGCACTAGATGTGGGGTTCCTGGGCTCACTCCTATCCTCGTCATCCTCGCACGCAAAATGCGCACCACACGCAGGGCAGTCATAGGGGTACCCACCATGCTTCCCGTAGGCGTGCGCCATCTTCATCATGCCCTCCAACGTCCGCAGCTCGTGCACCACGCGCCCCAGCATGCCCTGGTGGAGCTGGTCCTTGCTCATGTGGCACCAGGGGCATGGGTACGTGCCTGAGCACCCCACCAAACCCAGCACGGCGTGCAGCCACTGCAAGTCCCCCCCTAGTGCTACCTCCAGCTCACGCCTCAAACTGCCCTCCGTCACCCCTCTTGCCCGCTTGATGTCAGCAAGCTCCCCCACCAACTGTGCTGTGACCTCACACAGGACCCTGTAGTCATCGTCAGGCCCCTTGGCCATGACAAGCTCCTGCAGCTTGCTAGGGGATTGGTGCAACCATACCTCATTGCTTGGCTTGCCCTGATGGCACATGAGGCGGCCTGCGATGCTCAGTGCTTTAAAGCCCCGGGCCATCTGGGCCCCATCTCCTAGGATCTGGTATAGCAGCTTCTGCCTACCTTTGAACTCACTAGGGTTGGCACGAAGGTCCTGCCGCAAGGCAGCGAGCAAGCTAGACGTCACTACCGTGCCATCCTCACTCTGCACAATATTCATCTCTGCCAGCATTTCCTTCATCTCATCCATCATCTTGTGCTTGCTAGGCAGCTTGGGCCGGGAAGGTGGCCCCTGCACTTGTGGTCCTAGGCATGTATGACTGAGTGAGCTCATCGAAGGTGCAGCTGAGCATTTGCCTGAACGTCTGGTACTTGTCATAGCTGATGTTCAGCCTGCCAGCTTGAAGGCAATGGCAAGGACCAAGTCCCATGCTGCCTCAATCTCCGCTACCACAGCCTCGTGCAGTGTCTTGAGCATGCCACTATCCTTGATGTATGCATCTAGCATGTCAGGGTGGTAGGCAAGGTAGGCAGGGATGACCTCCTCTATCACATCCTCGGCAAAGGTCTCGTGCAGCCACGTGGCTACCCTGCCACAGAAATCATACGCCCTGTTCATCGGGTCAGACTTCCCAGCCACAATCCTGGGATTCTTTGAACCTAGAGGCCTGCCCACGGGTGCCCTGGGGCTCACCAGCGCCGCCACGTACACTAGGAAGGGGGTTGTGACATTTTGTGATATTTTGTGACATATCACGTGACATTTTGTGATGTGGATGTGACAAAATGTGACACTTTGTGATTTTTTGTGACAAAACTGTGATATTCTGTGACATTTCGTGACAAATCATGTGATAAAACCAGCATATTCTGTGATTATCTTTGTGACAAAAACAAGGAAATTATCACAAAATATCAATGTCACGACTTGACAAAACGCACTGACAAAATCCGTGACATTATCACTGATATATCACGAAAAAAAGGGTGACAAATCCGTGACATTATCACTGATATATCACGAAAAAAAGGGTGACAAATCCGTGACATTATCACTGATATATCACGAAAAAAAGGGTGACAAATCCGTGACATTATCACTGATATATCACGAAAAAAAGGGTGACAAAATCCGTGACATTGTCACTGATATATCAGGAAAAAAGGGCGACAAAATCCGTGACATTGTCACTGATAAATCTAGGGAGAAAACAGTGACATAAAACCACGGGCGATCATGACATATCACACAGATATATCGTGACATGTCACACAGATATATCAGAACACATTCCAAAGCAAAACGGATGAAAAGCACGCCTCGCGATTTCTTTATTACAAATATAAAGATAAATGTAACAGATCTTCATTCTTCAGTCTTGATTCTTCATTCTTCAACAGTGATTATCGATCAGTGACAATTTGCAAACGCCGGCTTGGCGCTTGTCGTTGCGTGACAGAAATCTCGGAATGTTCCTGGAATGCATTAAAAAACGCACATGCGCAAGAAACATGAACGGATGGTTGGTGTCAATTGTCTCATCTGCCACCGCACCCTAGTAACCAATTCATGAACAAGAAAGCGCTCGGTATAGATCAAGAAAACAAAAACAAACATGCGCAGCCGTAGTGCCTAGATGACGATGTCAAGTGGACGACGACGAGGAGGCCGGCACCTTGTCTCCCTGTGAGCAGAAAAAAAAGGCAAGTTTAAACACTCAAGATGTGTCATAGCCTTTCACAGCCTCGATCAATAGAAATGTTGCACATCAAAATCAACGTGTTGCCTAGAACATCCTTGAATGGGTTTCAAGAACAGCAAGGCGGCCTCCCCCGCCCGCAAACTCATAATCCCAGTGTTTACAACCCCCTCATGAGGGGGTTGTAAAATTGCAATCACTCATTAAAAAAAAAAAAAAAAAATCCCAGTTTCACACACTGCCCACTCATAAATAATCCCAGGTTCTGACAGCCCCCGCTCAGCCCACTCATGAACAACCCAGTTTAGACCCCCCCACTCATACACTATCCCAGTTTCCCACAGCCCCCACTCAGCCCACTCTGACATAAACCACCCCAGTTTAGACCCCCCTCTCATAAATAACCCCAGTTTCCCACAGTCACCACTCAGCCACCCATAAACCACCCAGTTTCCAACCCGCCCCCCCTCATAAATAATCCCAATGGTTTACAACCCCCTCAATCAGTAATCAAAAACAAAAAAATCCCACTTTTCACACACTGCCTACTCATAAATAATCCCAGTTTATGACAGCCCCTGCTCAGCCCACTCATAAACAATCCAGTTAAATACAACCCCCCACCCACACATTATCCCAGTTTCCCACAGCCCCACTCAGCCCACTCTGACATAAACCACACCAGTTTAGACCCCCCCTCTCATAAATAACCCCAGGTTCCTACAGCCCCCCACTCAGCCCACTCATAAACCACCCATGCAGTTTACAACCTCCCCCTCATATTAACCCCAGTTCTCCACAGCCCCCGGGGGCTATGAAAAACGAGTGCGCCACTCAGCCACCTCAAATGCCACCGAGTTTACAGTCCCCCCCCCCCTCATAAATAATCCCAAGTGTTTACAACCTCCTCAATCAGTTGTTAAAAAAAAAAAAAAACAGTTTCACACACTGCCCACTCATAAATAATCCCAGTTTCCGACAGCCCCCGCCCAGCCCACATAAATAACGCGGTTGACAACCCCCCAACAGCCCCCGCTCAGCCCACTAAAAAACAACCCAGTTTACAGCCCCTCCACTCATAAATAACCCCAATTTCCCACAGCCCCCACTCTGCCCACTCATGAACTACCCCTGTTTGCAACCCCCCAAATCACACCACTCATAACCATGTCCAGGTTTACAACCCCACCCACTCCTGAGACTTACTTCAGGGGTTGCATGGGAGACATCGGCCGCCTTTCTGGCTGCAATCATTGCCTCCTTCTTGGCAAGGAGCGCGGCCAGCGCCGCCTCTACCGAGGCCATGTCTTCATCTGCTCTTTGCGCAGGCAACATGGATGATGGCACCGATGCTGTGGCGGTTGTTGAAGGGAGTGCTGTCGGGGGCAGGATTGTCGGCGCTGCCGGCGGTGGTGGTGCTGCTGCAGGCAGCTTTGCGAGCTTCGTGCACGGCTGCACTCTTGGATCGGCAGCGCTGCGTTTCTCTCGGCGTGAACCGGCCTTCACTACGCTTCCCATTTCAAATCGATGACCATTGAAGCCTAATTGACTAAAAATGAGATTGCTGAAGGGCACTAACATTGTAAGGGTGACCAAGTGAGACCCTAGCACTACTACTATGAAGATGCCAAAGACCAAGAAACCACGAAATTGGATATTATGAGCAACATGTTGAAAGAAGCAAAGCTCATAACTGCGTGTGCTACCAACTCCCTTGCTGCCCCCATGAGGAATTATTAGCCCCCCTCCGCCTGTCCCATGATAAGGAATACATAACTAACTGACTGACAAGGAATACGCAACACAATCACAATGATTAGAAAGGAGCTATGGCGTTTCAGAGAAAAAATGATTTTCTTACAAAACCTTAAGCGTGCTGCTCTCAGTCAGTGTTCCAACAAAAAGTTCTGGTTCAAGATAACTCGTCCAGTGGTGTGACTCTTTGGAGGTTTTATCCCAAAGGACGAGCCTCAAAGTTGATCACACATGTCTCCTAGAGCCCAATGACTGAACTCCTAATAAAAATAGGCACAAGGATTTTTCTCATATATATTAGACAGTGTCATTTTTACAATTTGCTAACAAGGTTAAAAGCGCTGATTGTCAACAAAAAGGAGCTGATGGAAAGTGCAGCAGAGACGGGGTCAATGGGGGAAAACCGGAGAAAGTCGCAGCAGACGGGATGTAAATAGCAGAAAGACAGTTTACGGCTTTCAACAACAAAGAAGCCTTATGAAAAAATGCAACGCATGTGTGTTTAAATGTAGGCGGAGCATGATTGCAAAAATGCCAAGTAATTGGAGTTAGAAACAGGAAGAACTGGATGCATTCTAGCAATGCCACATACAGCACGTCGATAACAAAGTACAGACTCCAGGTATGCGATGGTACCCACTACTCACCACAAGTCTCGACCAGGAGCTAGCCTGCCATTCGCGGGTAGGCCGCAGGTGAGGCCAGCCCAACGGTATCAGTCACCCGCAGGTACACGCGCAATTGAAGAGGAAAACGGCAATTCGAAGGCACACATAAGATGCCGAGCGCAGAAAGCACCATGGTATTGAAAGCCTTCAGAGAATACATATTCAAAGCTCTCAAAGACATGGCCAGCTTTACCCGGCCGCCATGAAATGGCCTCATACACATGAGCACGGCATGCTAACCGCTGTAAAAGAAGCTGGCAGAATTTTGCTAACCTTAGCGGCTAAGGAGCTTGGCGGCAGGTTCCGGAGATCTTGCTTGCGCTGTGTTTCAGCGTAAAGAACGGCTTGATTCAGAACTGGATATGATGTGTCTCAGTCCCTCATTGCTACCTCCATGCTTAATTAAACTCGACATACATCCTAAGTGCACCTACATCATGATCCAAACTGCTACGCCGCAATTGCTAGAGAAATCACGTCGTTTCGTGGACCTGCAGCCCCGTTTGTTATTGCACACTCTGTGGTTACATAAAACTAGGTGGCCCCTTCGCTCGAGCGTACCCTCAGCCCCTCACTGCCTTAGCCATTGCGTGCACCTAGTCGTTTGCCATCGGTTTCGGCGTAATATTTGAATTTTGCGCAAGGATCCTGACGGGTTGATTCCAGACTTGCGCATGTTGCGAAAGATTTTTGTCCATTCATTCCAGACTCCCAAGCTAGGGGCTGCTGTGGACTGTAGTCTGAACGGTACGGCTAACAGTTACGATGCCAGGCCAGCGGTCCCAACCAAGCGATACTAGAGAGTCATGTCAGTCGTCTTTTTACTAGTTTCGTCAGTCAGTTATTCCTAATGTATGGCAAAATGCAAACTTCTACTTGGGGCGAGATGTAGTAGCGGCGAAATCGGAAGGGGACGTGGGCAGGGGGGGGGGCGGGAAGTACGACTGATGCCATCTACCGTACGTTATTATCGTCACAAAGCGAGTGACTGACGATAGTAAAGGCCTAAAGGGCCTCTAATGACGACAGTAATGACGATAGTATTTGGCACTAATGATTGATGACAGGAAGAGCGACGACACCAGACTTTGCGACGTTGATGGGACTTGGCGAATTGCGAGCCCTAATTCCAGTGGTTGCGCGGGTGTTACGTTGAAGTTGAAGTTAAGACGACGCGAAAAAAAAAAGACCTTAGAGTTGCACATCTATCCACGCTGCACAGGTGGGAAAGGTGGAAGGGAGCTGCGATCGGCTCGCAGCCAAGGCGGGATTATGTGCCTTTTGATTTCCAGCAATGTCGCTTCTGTATGAACGCACGTGGTGGTTGGAATAGGAGCATAGGCTCACTGATGACCGTCGTGATTTATGTAGCCATTAGGGCGTCGTCTCAAATGAATTCAGGAGCGAGCTCGGACAAGGCTACAAGCAGCCATCGGGGGAGAAACATAGGCATGGTCTAGAATAAAGCTTTAATCGATCTGTTCGCTCAGTGGTACGCACAGCACATTCGGACATCCAGAAGCTGCCCACTCTTTACCAGTTGAGGTGAGCAAGGAATTCCTCGCCTGAAATACTAATAAGTTTGCATCGACTTTAACATGCATGCCGTACGCACGTGGCATTCTCACGTATCGCCCTAGGGCCAAGGCTGCTATGGGCCGCTCGGTTTCATGCCAAGTTAGCCGTGCTTGCCATGAATGCTGCAGCAGTTTCACTATCTCATTCGTACAAGGTCAATAGACTATGCAAACGACATCTGATTTAGTTTTCATGAAGGGCATAACCTTGTTCAGATTGAGAGTTGCATGACATGGGCTGCTCTTGCGCCACTTTCCTTGTCTTAACCAACTGATTCTCTGTTTATGCTTTCGGTCGTTATACATTCGTATGTGTGCATCTGTGTTGCCATTGTGGTGTCAATTTTGCGCGTGTACTTGTGATGCCTAATACCGTTGGGCTTGCACGCGGCCCCATCGCATGTGGCAGCGACAAGCTCTTGGTCGCCTGTCCAGCGCGGCGAATTCTTGATGGTGAGCAACGGTGATCATTCTTTATGTAGTGCTCATTCCTCAAATTATCAACGTGCTGTGCGCGTCAGCCACCATTGGCCTTGTTCTTCCAGCTTCCGTGCATGATTTTTTTGTAGCCCGCTGGTGATGCTCTCAGCTACAAATAGTTGGCATTATTCGTACCAATTCCTTCGCTGTCGGTAGAACCTTCTTTGCAATCCAGTAGCCTCGGCTGACATTCGTGGCATTGCTGGACTATGTCTCGCTTCCTTGCATGGGTAGCATCTTTGCATATTTATCCTTTTTGCTCAGATCACAGCTTTTTGTCATTCCCTCCCCCCCACACCCCACCCTGAACGACTCCTGCTAGTGTCAATTGCAGACGTAGAGCCTTCAGCCTCGTTAGAGTTCATCCTACCTGTAACGGGGCATATTGTTGGTTGATTGGCCTTGCTTTTTCTTGGCACTAATCAGGCGTTTCTTTCTTATTGCCGTATTAACCATACAGAGATTGCAATGAAGTAGATTGTGAGGCCTCTTGGCATGTTAGGGAACCTTTGCGACTCCAGGATTCCTGGGTGTGCAGTTCCCTACAACTTGTGAGGCATGTAGATACAATTTAGGTGAACATCCATGGCCAATTTTTTTCTCGAGCACCCCTGTCTCTCTCTTGGCCCAGTATCTCACCTTCTTTGTCCTAAAACTAGGCCGGTACTCATAGATAGCCACGCAACTGCTGCGATCTCCCCCGCATCCTTACATACAAGTGAACTGAAGTCATGCAAAGTTGACAGTTGTTGGCGCGTCCAGCGCGTGGCTTCATCTCACTAACAAATTTTTGTGTGTACCGATGCGTGCTTTGCCGGATGATGTATTTTTGTCTTGCATGCAGGCAATATACCTAACACAGTCGGGCTGGGCACATCCGTCAGTCCAACACGGCGAGAGGCCACATGCGGATGCAGATTTTGTAGGCTCTGAGCCTTGGTCACATTGCCGTAGCACTCGACAGTGTCCTGTGATTGTTTCTAGAGAGTCATCCAGATATTTCAGCAATGGTGGCTGGGACAGCCCTCGTAATGGTTTCAGTGATGATGAGGATGATGACTTTGATGACGAGGACTGTTGAGCCCCGTTGTGCTTGTCGGTCAACAGATTTTATATTGCATTTGTGAGATGATTGTGGGTGTCCATTTTGCACACCACCCACAGCCATGCTTGAGTGCACCGTTCCTTGTGTGTGTATCAATACAGTTGGTGTTCGTATTTGATCAGTTGTGCCATTTCATCGGGTTGTTGCATGCCATCTGAACATGTTCACTCCCCGTTGCCATTTTATCATACCAGTGTTGTGAGCTCAGAGCAATGGATGCATGATGCAGTGTTGTGATTTAGTGTAGATATTGACGATGCCACCTTTGATCAGCATGATGGATGCTTGGCCAGCGATGGGTCGGAGGTTGACACTTGATGACCGTGATGACGATTGCCCTGAATGTTCAATATTGGTGTTTTTCTTAACATCCCAGTCGATATTTTTGCAATAAACCATGTCTCCCACGGCTCATGACATTGTGGTGCATTTTATCATGCACCTGAGAGTGTTTCCAGCTTGTTTTGTCAGTTCCTTTCAGTACCCCCCTCTGGTTTTTCAAGTTGTCACCTGCAATTAAGAACTTTCTCAGTGGCGAGTTCTTGGTGTCATCCTTTGAAAGCTTGCCCCGTACCGCTGCACGTGTTGTCTCTCTCCTGGCATTGCCACCTTGCCGTGTCCCACCTTGGCCTTTTCCTTCTCCATCTCTGCTGCGGCATGCACGCACTTCCTTGCTGCGGATGTGCATTATGCGTGCTTTGTGATATATCACTTCCCCTGAGTGGTCGTGATTTATCACCTTATCACATTTTGTTTTTCTGTGGGTTTGTGACATTTTGTGACACTTTGACATTTTGTGATAATGACGTTATCACAAAATATGCTGGTTTTATCACGTTTGTCACGTTTTGTCACAATCATGACATGTCTCGATCACAATTTGTCACAGTTTTATCACATTTTGTCACGTTTTGTCACGTTTTATCATTTTTTTATCACAAAATGTCACAAAAGTGACATTTTGTGATAAAAAAATATCACAAAATGTCACAGACCCCTTCCTAGTGTAACCTGCCTGAGCCGTGCCCACTTCAAATGTTCCGCCGTCCAAGCCAAGTGTGTGACACTTTTTCGCTATTTTCGCCCAAAAAAAATAAAATTTCGCACGAGTTCGCGTGCTTTTCGCGTGATTTTCGCAAAATTTTCACACATTTTCGCACGATTTCGCACGATTTCGCACAATTTTGCATGATTTCGCACGATTTCGCATGGATTTCAACCAAGGGTCGTTTTGGGGAGTGACGTTTGACAAAATTTTGCATGAATTCACACACGTTGTGCACATCAAAAATTTTTACCGTCGACATTTTTCACATGAAATTTCGCACGATTTCAGCAAATTTCGCACAATTTCGCACGATTTCACCAAATTTCACACGATTCAGCAAATTTCGCACAATTTCGCACGATTTCGCACGACGAATCACTCTGCAGAGTGACGATCGTCGAAAAAGTCCAAAAAATGACAAAAAGTGTCACACTTTTCGGAACATTTGAAGTGGGCCCGGGTGTTACATCGGCGCCGGCGCATGATACTTGGCCGCCTTCAGCTGCTTCTTCAACTCCGCTATCTCCTCCTCCTGCTCCTCCACCTTTCGTGCCCGAGTGCCTGTGCATGTGCCTTTAGCCTCGCTATCTCTGCCTCCCTGACATCAAGCCCCTGCTCCAAATTCCTCAGCTGCCTGCTCCCATCACGAACTCCTGTACGATTGACCTTAGGGGTCAAGCGGGCAAAGCCCTTCACACCAGCTTGCACATTCAACTGTGCCATGGCCATGCACTAGTACCACACAAACCCAAACCATGCATTTTGTTTGTCGCAAGCGAGAAAAAATGTTCAAGCCAGTTTATTATAAAGAATTGTAAGGCATTGTATTGAGAACACATCATCATCGTCATCGACATCATCATCTAGCTTATAGCACGACATGATGATCATTGCCATCACACACAGGTCTACGTAGCAGGGACTGTCTACTTTGTCACCATGATGCCCCTCTCATCACGGTATGTTATCTTAGGTGGCCACACGTAGCGGCCATGCTTAGCCTCCCACGTGGCTAGCTTCTTGTAGTCTACCTTAAAGTTTAGAATGCCTAGCTGCCCTTATATTCCTCATATCTTCATCATCACAACCCCGGTACGGATCCTCAGGGTCTTTGCGAATGGTGTCCCGCCTAGGGTCAGCCAGCCTCCTAGCTTCAAAGTTCATGTCCACATGCACCACCCCCGACCCCATCCACAGCTCATGATCCGTAGGCTTATGGAAGATGGGAAACACCTCCTGCACCTCCTCCCCCCCCCCTCCCCCCTCCTCCATGTCACCAGCCAGCTCGGACATGCCCATGCAGCCTGTCCCCCTGCTCTGAGCTGCATGCCATGCTCTCTAGGTCCCCCTCCCCCTCCCCCACCTCCTTCTCCTCATCACTCAGCCCATCCTTGTTGACATTGCTGCCGGGTATGGATGGACGAGGATGGGAGGAGAGGAAACTGCCAGCAGCCGCCTTTATGTCGTCGGTGATGCTGTCAGGGAGGAAGCATTGGCAGTGATGGGCTGCGTGCAGCACTTTTCTAGCTGCATATCTTTGCAAAATCACCCTGGCTGCTGCCTCGCCATCCTTTGCTGCTTGCCTCTGATTGGGGTTCTCTTCATCCACCAAGCCCCATTGCTCAGCCAATACATGAAATGGGTGATCTGTGGCATACACCACATTCCCCATCACGTTCAACACCATGTATGAATACCGCACCTGCAGCGTTTGCTCCTCGGCGAAATTGCTGTGCCACTCGAGGTACAGGGGGGGGATCACCACCGACACACTGCTCTTGATTTGCTTTGCGCCCGCCCACTCCTTCTTCTCCTCGGTGGCGTGCTCCAGTAGCGTCTGAAGCTCGGCGCAGCTTGTGATTTCACGCTTGATTTTCTTGAACTCGACCCCCGGGTGAGCGCTCGACTTCCTGGCGCTGTCGTGAGTCAGCGTGCCTGCCTGGCCCAGGGTAGCGAGGAAAGCGTCCTCAGTAAACGGGTTGATGGTAAACGACTTGTTCGCCTGTGGATGGTGGGTGAGGCCGCGATAAATCCTCCTGTTTAGGGCGACCAGGTATGGCTTCGGGCTGCAGAGGAACGACCGATTGTTATCATTGCCGCAGCCCGTGCACACCAGGGAGATGGGAAGTGCGCCCCGCCCGCAGCGGACACACCTGTTCACGTTGCTCTTACCGAGCGATGTCATATAGATGCAAGAAAAGACGTAAAAGCGATCAAAAGCACGACATGCGGTGTTGCCCCTGTCAGCGCTCCTATAATTCTCACTTTTTCGCGGAAGGGGCGTAAACATCGGAAACGCAAAATTAAGGGAAATCCATCGCTGGGTTTCTTTGAAATGATGTTAGGAACTGGTAGAATGTGTTCATGACCAACGAGAGCATGTTTTTCCTGTCTGTGTTTTACCTTGCACACACACGCGGGTCGGGCCGGTTGGTGTGCAAAACGCCCGCCTGCTGCCCACGTGCCCTCGCTGCAGAAAAAAAAGAAACTGTTTTTCAGGTTTTTTAATGTACGATAATTTTCCTTATGTAATCACCGTCCGAACAAGCGAAATAACGTCCAAAATGGTTGCGTAATCAGCTCGCAATAAATTTTCGCGTCACCATAGCCGTGCACACCGAATTTCAGTCAACATTGCACGCGCACACCGAATTTCGTCAACTTTCGCGCGGGAATTACCGGGGTGCGCAAGGCGCAGCGCCGGACTGATGTGTCGACTACTGATCACAATCGCTTCAATTTTCTAAGACGCACACGCTGATATAATTTTCCAAAGCTATTGCGCAATATATGACGAGCAAGTTTACGATCCTCGACGCAACGCAGCCTGCATGGCCAGCGGCTGCGCTAGGCCATGAAAATACGTCTGCAGCAGGCGGCTGCAGCTTCGCCCTCAAGTCAGGCAGCGGTGACACTAGTCGCGCACTGGTGGTCGCCCCGCACCCTCCCGGGCTTCATGCCTCGCCTTCAGCCTCGCCTGACCCCAAACGCAGCCGCCCAACCGAACCTAGCTGGCCGGTCTGAGTACGACCTTGACGTTGACGGGTTATTTTCCACCTTCGACGTCAACAGACCCGGCTATTTCGACTGGCCACACATCCGGATCGTGGAGCTCCTGTTTTATGGGTCGTACGCCTCCCTTCTTGACCTGTGCCAGCGCCTCCAATGCCATAAATGCATGCTTCTGCAGCCTGCAGTGTGACGGCCAGTTTCAGCCCCGCGCACAGGTCTGACCTGTCCGGATCTGGCTGGTCGCGACCGCGCCTTCAGCTGAGTCGCCACCCTCTTTTCCATCCTTCAGCGCTGTTCCGCGGACCTCTGGAAACCCATCCCCTTGACCTAATCCACCAGGCTCCACCTCCACCTGGAGCCACGACGCCATCTCACAGCACGTGAAAACCCTAGCTGCAGATGTGGCAGCTGCTGTGGGTCCACAACGGTCCGTACCCCCGCCAAAAACGACCAACTTACTCCGTCACCAAATTGGCGCGAGATCCCGAAAATCTGGTGGGCGGGAAGGTGACGACGAGGCAAAAAGTCACGCAGCACCCATGGCGGCCGTGAAAATCCTAGCGACCGTCCTGAGAACACATTGCGGACAGCGAATTCATTTTGAGCCTTCATAACTCATCTACTTCACGTAGATATTTTTTTATCCTAAAGAAATCGGCCCATTTTTTCAGGAAAACAGAAAAAGGGCGGGCATTTTCGCGAGGTCGGGTCAGGTCCGCTGCATTTTGCAGTGGACCCCCAAAAAGTCACACCGGAAACTTATCGAAAACGGCGACAGTGCAGTTCGAGGTAAGCCGCTCCCTCGATTCTATGACTAATTCAAAAATTTTTGACCGAAAAACTTTTTGTTAAAACGACTGCCATTGTAAATGCTGCGCTACCGCAAATTATGTTGTTGCTGGGAGGTGCTTGCGGGAGCGGTAATGGTGCACTAACGTAAAAATATGCCACTGTTTGGTTTCTTCGAATTTGGTCGTTCCACTTTCTCAGGCCGTGTAAATGGCTTCCAGAGCACATCCCTCGCTACTCTCGTGCCCAAGGTGCGATGAGCGCCTGCACGCGTCGCTCAACTACGTCTGTGATTCCTGCGGCACAGACGCGAGCTGCATGGCTGGAGTCGACACAAGAGAGTGGTACGCACACGTCCAGAACCGCATTTACAGCTTAGTGAAGCCCACACCTTTCGCCAACAAGTTTTTCAGCGTGTCTCCTTTTCCTGAGCCGATTGAGCGCACCATGTTTACAAATTACGGGCGCCTAATAGAAAACTGGAGCCGCGAGCGTGAGGATGACCAGGCAGCGCCAAAGAAGCGTAAAGTGCGCCTATTGATGCTTCCTCGAGACATTCAAGATCTCCTCAAGCAGGCTGTGCCTGGGGAGAATAAATGGGAGGGAGCAGTGTTGTTTTCAGCTGGCAGTGTAGGTGTTGTGGCCCCTCCCATGAAGCTTGTTTGGACTCAATCTCCCCACCAGGGCATCACCAAGTTGACAGTTCACTTCAGCTGGGTCGTGGTAAACCCAATGGGGAGTGTGAATGTGGCTAGGGATCATCAATTCAACGAGCTTGCTGCCAACGGGTTGGGGGGGAGGAACACGGTAGAAGGGGTGAGGAATTTTGTCCAGCGTGTGGCTGCCTCGCGTGCCTTAGACAGGAGCACAGCCAACTGCACTGTGCCAGCCATCCCACAAGCCACACGCGATGCAGCCATGCAATGGCTTTTGAATAACCCACCTCCTGCCTCAGCACCAATGAACTGGCGTGCTGACTTGCTTGGCAATGAGGGTAGCGCTAGCGGGAGTGAGGAGGAGGAGGCTCGCCCTGTCACACGTGCACGTGCTCGGCGTGCTGCTGCACCTAGGCTGCCTCGCCGTGTCACTGCTCGTGATGTGCGCATCACAGGCCCGCTGGGGGGGAGGGTGAACACATTGAGCGACGTGGAGCTGGCCCAGATCACCCCTGCCTTCCAGCGGTTTAGAGAGGCACTGCTGGTAAACAACCTCGGTCACTGGGCCAACAACATCGACTGGTGCCTTCTCCGCCAAGTCAACTATCGTCCTTGAGCACTCCCCAGTTTTGTGGCAGGTATGGACCTTGCCTTTAATATAGTGCATGCCTGGCACTTGTGTTGCTGCTTGTGTGATGATGACGCGGCATTTTAATGTGCATGCAGAGCATGAAGCAAGGCTCGGGAAATCATGACAACCGCCACCATGCAAGGGGCTCATCTGGGAGGTTTAGGCCAACTCAGGTGTCCACCGTCACGCCTGTCAGCACTTCGCAGCCACGCAGCACGGAACCAAGACTTGTTCAGTCGCTTAGAAGGCAGCTCAAGGCAGCACTGCATGATGTCAGCCTTGGCAAGGATCGTGAGACTAAGTTGACAGCAAAAGTGGCAGAGCTGGAGGATGAACTCAAGAAGAAGACTAGAAGGATGGGAGTGTTTCTTCAATCCGCTCATGGCTGGAGGGGCCGTGCCATACCAGCATCACTTAGGGTGGGCAGGAAGGGCAAGGGGGGCAGGAAGGCTGGGTATCATCCCCCAAGGAAGGCAGACTTGTTGCCACAGGACGATGCTAGGCGGGCACGTTTGCTGTCAAGCGATGTTGCTGAGTTTCTGCAGCAGAGGTATGGGGAGGCAGAGTCGCTTAAGGTGGATGCACTGGTAGCATTTCACAAAGCCTACCCCGATATGTCCTCACAAGTCGTGCACGCTGCTGGCATCGACAAGGCTGTTGCAGAACAGGCTTTCGCCAAGGTCGGAGAGCACTGGAATGCTGAGCTAGCTAGTTACTTGCAAGGCAGGCTACAGCTAGGGAGGCGTGACTACCAGCTTGCCAGGATGTCCTTGTCTCACACCTATGACGAGGAGGAGGGGGTCTGGGTACCGGTGAAAGTCATGGACGTTGAGATGCCCATGCTGCCTAGTATTTATGAGTTGGAGAAGCTGCGGCAGTCCATGATCGTCCCAGCACAAGTAGAGCAGCGTGATGATGGCCTATTTGTGAGCAGGTCACTGCATTATGCCCTGGAGAAGGAGATCACCCACCTTGAGAACAAGTTTGGCAATGTCCTGCATGAGGATGGCGTCTTGATACAGGTCATGGCAGATGCAGCCTCACTCTCTCGCAGCCAGAAGTATGTCTCCATAGTCATCCATGTGTTGCCTGCAGACCTGGAGCTGGCAAGGGGGTGTCCGATGTCATCCCCCACCGACCTGCACTCCATGGTCATGTATGTGGGCTCTGATAGCAACCATGGTGCGCTAAAGGCCTGCTATGCTAGGCTCATCCGAGAGTATGGGGAGGTCCTTGAAGCGGAGGGGGTGCACTTAGGTGATGGGAGGCGCGTGCCGGTTGTCAGGATGCTCGGGGGGGGGACAAGGCATATGTGAATGCAGAGAGAGGGCAAGCAGGATGCTCACACCAGTACCCTTGCAACAAGTGCACATGCCCCAAGGCCAAGTTCGGTGACCTGGAGGCATCCAAGCACTTCTCACCCCGCACTGTGCAGCTGGCTAGGGAGCTAGCCCACGATGTGCAGGTTGATCCCACTGCCCCTTTCAAGTGCCCCAGCCCTCACTGCGGCAAGGTTTTCCATACCCAGGCAGAGCTCAGAGCCACAGAGCCAAGGAACGAGAGCAAGGCAGGGCAGCATGCCCGGGACCACTTTGGCCAGAAGTGGGGCTGCACCCCTCTCCTCCCCGTTGAGCACTGTGAACACCCAACCTGTCTTCTTCACTGCCTTCTCAATAATGTATGTGCACTCCTGGACAGGACCATCATGGCACGGATGCATAAGGGCGAGGAGGCAGAAATGCTGAAGGTGTTGCATGATGAGATGGGCGTGTTTATTAAGGAGAAGTATGTGAAAGCACCATCTAAGAATGCCAGTGCTAAGGCAGTTGAGAAGCCACATGTCATTGGAAGGGAGGCTGAGACCTTGCTGGACAAATTCCATCTGTGTGTGGACATTGTTTGCCAGCACAACGCTGATGAGGATGCAGAGTCGCATGTGGACAGGGAGGAGCTGACCAGGGTGTGGCAGGGTTTGAAGGATGTCTGGGAGGCCCTGTGTGACTTTGATGATGATGGGCCAGGGGGGCCCAAGCGGGAGGCAAAGGCAGCCGAGGTAGAGGAGCTGGCAGCCACTTATGTTGCCTCTTTCATCTCTTTCACTGCCCCCGAGCATGTCACCACATACATGCACGACCTGGTGGCCCACATCCCATCTCAGATTCGTGAGTTGGGTGACCTGCGCCTGTTTTCGGGGGATCGAGGCCTTAGAACACCTCCACCATGTGAACAAGGTGACCTATGCACACCGCTCTAACAAGCATGTCAAAACTGGGACTGACAAGCGTGGAAGGGCCATGGGCGTTGGTGCACTTGCGCAGAGCATGCATGCTGGCATGGTGCGCCAAGAGTTGGCACACCGACTCTGCATGCCACTTTCCTATGCGGAACAACGAGCAAGGAAGAGGATGCTGGATCACATGCGGGCTGCAGCAAAATGAGTCGACGTGCAGGGCATGCAGCTTGATGATGAAGGCATAGCATGACGTTTGCATGCATGCCATGCGAGGGCTCTTCAATGGTGGCCAGTGGGCTCTCCATGTGTTATTGATGTGTGTTATAGATAGACGAATAAACTGGCATTCTTATGCTTTCACATGTCACTTGGTGATTTTACGATGGCTAGTTGCTGGATGTCTCGTTCTCATTGATGTGTATATCATTATACACAGTGGTACCAAGCTTAAGCTCACTAGGACCTCAGTTGCTTGCTTGGAGGTGTGCACTTTCTAGGAAGTGCGAGTTGTTGGCTGCTGGCACACGTCACAGTTTTTTCGCCATCTGATGTGCAATCTCAGTAAAACTTGGGAGACTTGTGTAGCATGGTGCAGCATAACTGCCTGCCAGATTTCAAGCCAAACTGAGATCATTCCCACCACCTACGGTGTAATGAATGTCTTAATTTGGCATCGCGGTGACATGTGACAGCAGAATATTGTCATTAACTGCCATTAATTGTAAGATGCAAGTTCCTAGTTAGGCTTCATACTTCACAAATGATGTGTTTAACAATTTCTAGGTGAATCTAAGCTCATTTGCATTAATGGAGGCATCAACTTGTTAATAAAATGCCTAAAATAGGCTTTGTGTAACGTTTGACAGCATAATTGCTTTCCAAACCGTGTCTAACTCGGGTGCAATTTGGTAGGTAAGCTAAATGTGATGTAAATAAGTTATCTACCCATTTACAGGTCAAGCAGACATGATTTGTGATGTTTGTGCAATTAATAATGAATAAAATTGGCATTTTTTGCGTTTTTAATGCTTTTCGACGTCACCGTTCAGTAAGCACCATGTAACCAGCCAAGGTGCAACTTGGCACATTAAAACTAGGTATCATAAGGAAGCTTGCCACCAAGTTTGACCATCATCTGAATATAACTGCAGCTAGGAGGAGTAAGATGGGTGTTTTTTGGCACTTTCAGACCGATCGCACGCTGGCTGCTGAGCTCCCCACCATCCCCACTGCCTCTGCCACACTCCTCAGCCTCCCCGCCCCCCCCCCCCCCTCCGCCTCCACCGACTCCATCACCGCCATGCAGCTCCGTGACATCGACCAGCGCCTCTTGAAAGGACTCCGTGACATCGACCAGCGCCTCAAGGACCATGCCATCGCCCTCGAGGTCCTGCAAAACACCGCAGGCCTCACCGCCCAGGCGGTGAAGGACATTGCCGCCAAGCCCACCCCTGCTGGCTGGCCTGCATGGCTGGCGATGCTCCTGAGTCCGGCATCCCGACCGGCCTGGGCGGACATGCTTAAGCAGCACACCACCTCCACCACCTCCACTGGACCTCCGCCGTCGCAGCACAGCTCCAGCAGCAGACGCTTGACCTCCGCTGAGGAGGCCGAGCTCGCCAAGTGCAGCCTCAACGTCATCGTCAAGCACTTGGACATGGAGGAAGGTGAGAATTCCGAGAAGCTTGCACGTGCGTTTGAGCGATAAATTCAGTTGGTCGCAGGGTTAATGGTGAGATCGAGCTGGTGGCCCACCGCCTTCCCCGCGCGCGCGGGGTAATTAGGCAGGGGCGCCCTCGCTCGTTCTCACCTTTGAATCCGGCGGACAAGATTTCTTTTCTCAGATCGACGCCGCAAGCGGCTCGAGAAGACTCACTTCACCCTTGACGACGACTTGACCCCGGCGCAGCAACAACGGCGATGGGAGCTATGGCTGACCTACCTCCAGCTACCCCTGCACCCCCCAAGCGGAAGGGGCGCTTTGCTGAGTAGAATAGGTAGGGTTTTCTAGATCAGATTAGCTTATCTAGAGTTAGATTAGTTCGATTTCGCGGCTTTGTCCCCCCCTCCATCCATCCACAGGAATATGTGCTACATGATCTCCCAACGGAGTCATGTTATAATTTAATATATATATAAAAATTGGCGCGGCCCTTGGCTCTTAGCCACGTGGCTGGGGCCTCCCTCATGGCCGGTTACACCGGGCGGACCGGGCGGAGCGGGCCAAGCTCCTGGCCTCCGGCGACGTCGGGCACCATCGTGTGGTGCCCTTTGTCCTGGAGGAGTTTGGGGCCATGGGGCCCCTGACCTCCGCCTTCTTCAAGGAGTGTTGCCGGCTCCGGGAGGACCGGCTGGACCTGGAGGGCCAGCGGGCCCCATGGTCCGACGGCACGGACCTGGACGTCATAAATTGGCGTCAGCGCTTGTCGGTGGCGCTGACTCGGGCCATGGCTGACATCATGCTCCGCCGTACGCAGGCTGATTTTGCGGTGCAGCAGGGCTATTAGGTTCCTCCCGTTAGGCGTTTCCATTGGTCTTATCGTCGTATAGCGCTTTGACATGGCTCTGTATATAGGTTTATAGCTGGGCGTTTGCTTTGGTTTGAGTGATTTCACTCTGCTGTAAGTAATTATCTTTTTAATATATATTCCTAGTCTGAGGTGGCAGGAGGGGGCTGCCAGGGCTTGTGGTCAACGTGGATGACCGCCCCCCTCCAGTATACCGGCTTCCCCCGTGCGCTCTGCCGGAGCTGGAGGTAGGTCGGCCATAGCTCGCGTCGCCGCTGTTGCTGGGCCAGGGTCAAGTCGTCGTCCAGCGTGAAGCGAGTCTCCGAGAGCTTCTTGCGGCATTTAAGGAACGACAGCTTGTCCGCCATGTACTTAAAGGTGAGGAGCACGGGTGCCGGGCCAGCCTTCCCCCGCGCGCGGGGGAGGTGGACAGCCGACATGTCCAGCTCACCAGTGAGTATAGCATGGGGGCAAAAATGTCGCGCTTAAATGCCTCAAGAAGGCTCGTGGAGGTCTCACCTGCCGGCTGGGCGAAGTGCTTGACGATGACATTGTGGCTGCGCCGGGCGATGTCGGCTTCCTCGCGAAGGTCGAGGGCTTGTTGCTTGAGTTGTGCCGAGATGGTGGAGGTGGTGGAGGTGGTGTGCTGCTTATGCAAGTCCGCCCAGGTGGAGGGAGCATCGCCGGCCGGGCCAGCAGGCGCCGGCTGGGCGGCGATGTCCTTCACCGCTTGGGCGGTGAGGCCGGCGGTGTCATGCAAGCTCTCAAGGGCGTTGGCGGTGGCTTGAAGGCGTTGGTCGAGGTCGAGGAGCTGGGCTTTGATGTCGGCAGTGGAGGCGGAAATGGCAGTGGAGGTGGCGGTGAGGTGAGGAAGTTCAGCAGCCAGCGGGCCAGCCATTGCTGCGACGCGTCAGCATCAAGGGGGGTCACGTGCTGCTGGAACGCTTCCGTGAGGATGGAACGGAGGGTGCATGGGGGTGCGGAGATGGATGGAGCCCAGATCTCGCAGTCAGAGCGCTGGAGAAGGGAGTTGAGGATGGCACGCTGGAGGTGGGCCGGGCGGGAGGAGCCGAAAACCAATGATGCTGACGTTGTGCCAGCGACGTCCGGCCGTCGGAGACGAGGAGGCGGGGTGGTTTTACCGGATTAGGATACATTTTTTTGTTTAGGATACATTTGATGCACTGTGCAGTTTTCAGATGTGTTTGAGGGGGTTGATTGCGCCTAACATGCATTTTATTGAAGCAATGAGTTTCCCAAGATATACATGATATAAACTAAGACAATTGACCCATTAAGGCAATGAGACAACATCAATAAGACAACATATGCCAATTGAATAAGACAACTCAACCTTACAGGACGTTGGGCCATCATACGTCCGGAATAATTGTCTCACTTATTACATAACCAAACTTTTTGAGGGATCGCCATGGTTGCATGGTTTCCACACATGCGCCCTGCACTCATGTGCATCAAAGGTGTTGCGTCTAGTGCCAACTCAGTGTCAAAGAACTGATTCAATCATATTTCCCGTGTGGCCATGAAGGCCCACATGAGTTAAACATGGCCGAGAGTGATTGCATCATCCTTCTTGGCGACATCGGTCTTGACGACGTCGATGGGGAAGACGGCAGCACCTGCATGTGAACAAAAGAATCCATGAATTGTGGCATCCAAAGGCAACAACATATTAGCATCCCATTGAACACGCAGCCACGCTGACCCGGCCATCCAGCCGCCCACGCAGCCACAAAGCCAGCCAGCCACGCAGTGACGCACCCACCCAGCCACACATCCACGCATCCACGCACCCGGCACCCCCCCCAGCCAGCCAGCCACGCAGCCACGCAGCCACGCAGCAGCGCAGCCACGCAGCCACGCACCCTCCTTTCCAGCCAAGCAGCCACGCAGTCACACAGTCAACCCCCCCATCCCCCCCCACCCCCCACCCCCCCACCCCACCCCACCCCCACCCCCCCCCCCCACCCACCCACCCACCCACCCACCCCACCCACCCACCCCACCCACTCAACACTACACGAATGACTCACAAAGAACTGCTGCACCACCGATGATCCCTGCGGGAACTGCTCTGCTGCCGACGGTCCCTGCGAAAACTGCTGCAGTGCCGACCATGCCTGTGGAATCTGCCACATTGCCGACGCTGCCTGCGGGAACTGAAGCGCTGCTGGTGACGCCAGCTGTAACTGAAGTGCTCCCGACGATGCCTGCGGGAACTGCTGTGTTGCCGGTGACGCCAGCTGTAGATGAAGCACTGCCGACGATGCCTGCGGGAACTGCTGCTGCTGCTGCTGCGGGAACTGCTGCTGCTGCTGCGGGAACTGCTGCTGCTGCTGCGGGAACTGCTGCTGCTGCTGCGGGAACTGCTGCTGCTGCTGCGGGAACTGCTGCTGCTGCTGCGGGAACTGCTGCTGCTGCTGCGGGAACTGCTGCTGCTGCTGCGGGAACTGCTGCTGCTGCTGCGGGAACTGCTGCTGCTGCTGCGGGAACTGCTGCTGCTGCTGCGGGAACTGCTGCTGCTGCTGCGGGAACTGCTGCTGCTGCTGCGGGAACTGCTGCTGCTGCTGCGGGAACTGCTGCTGCTGCTGCGGGAACTGCTGCTGCTGCTGCGGGAACTGCTGCTGCTGCTGCTGCTGCTGCTGCTGCTGCTGCTGCTGCTGCTGCTGCTGCTGCTGCTGCTGCTGCTGCTGCTGCTGCTGCTGCTGCTGCTGCTGCTGCTGCTGCTGCTGCTGCTGCTGCTGCTGCTGCTGCTGCTGCTGCTGCTGCTGCTGCTGCTGCTGCTGCTGCTGCTGTTGCTGCTGCAGTTGCTGCTGCTGCTGCTGCAGTTGCTGCTCCAGCTGGACCACTTGTTTCTGCACCTCTTGACGCAGCTGCAAACCAAGCTCTTCAACCTTCTTGCTTTGGTTCTCCATAGCTCGTTGCATCTCTCTCATCGTCTGTTCCACGCCCACCAGTACGGGGGTCGGCGGCGGCAGCGGCTGGGTACGCTCTGGCTGGGTGCGCTCTGGCTGCCGGCGTTTCTCTGCCGGCTGGGAGGACTTGGCTTTGCTGTTCCGCTTGGGTCGCTGTTGTGCGTTGGTGACGTCCACCAAAGGCGTGGCTGCCTCTGGGGGCTTCACTGTGGGCGGGGGGGCACGCACTCGCATCCCCCGGCTAGGCGCCGGAGACCACGCCACTGCAGCAGGACCTGAATACAAGGCAAGGGCGGGGTCCCTAGGAAATCCTGTTGTCAAGATGCATGGGACCTCAGCGAGGAAGTCCCATGTCATCTGGGACACCAGCTCACCTTGGTGCGACTGGGCCCAGGCGAGAGTGCGCTCAATACGCTCGTTTCGCGCACTCTCCGGAAATGTGTCAACTACCTTGAATCCGGGGATGTGCCCAGTGGCAGGGTCACGATCGACGACCATGCACACCACATCTGTCATCTTGATGGTAGAGGATCTCCCCCGTGCCGCATTTGTGTATGCCGATTTTAATGTTTTCTTTGTTGTGTAGGTCGTTTGGGCGACCAGCACCGCTTGCAGCTGTTTGTCGATGATGAGGCCCCCCACCACCAGCCCGAGGGTATCCCAGCCAGAAATTTCCACGACAGACAGTGCCATCGGTCCACTGCGGCTAAAAGACCTTGCAGTAGGGACCGGCGTGCCATCGTCCCGCTTTTCAGGAACGCCGGCCTCAGGTAGAGGGGAAGAGAACAGAGCCTCCTTAGTGGCGTCCAGCCCCGAACCCGGGTTTGAATGACCATGCTCGTCGGCAGGACGCTGAGGAGACATCGCGGAATCTTTCTCGTTTGTCGCATTTGCAGCCCCATCATGATGGAAGTCATCCTCTGCCATTGCAGCTTCATCATCACAACCGACATCATCATCGAAATTCAGGTCATCCTCGGTGACGGGCGTGCGAAACGAATTATCCGGGCACTCTGGGCTGATAGTGGAAGGCTCCGTGGGCTTAATGTTGCTAGTGTGCCCTGGCTGCTCGAGCGTGGCGCACGGCTGGCATCGTGGAGGGCCGCCGCAGTCAGAGCATTGCCATTCCGTGCCGTCACCGTCGTCTGCGTGCCTGAAAATATGCGTACAGATGCCGTGCAGGACCTTGCCACATCGGCCGGCGCATTGGTGGTTTGCACCGGCCAAAAAATCTACTTTCATGGCACCAGGTTTCTTTCCTAGCACCCATTTTCTACAATCGTCCCCGGCATAACACAAATCACTCAATTCGTCCATGTCATCGATTCGGCTATCAGCATCGGGCATAGTTCCCGTGGCTAGTGCCCATCACCTTCCACCTTGAGCGAAGTCACGAATTCAAGCGCGAAGTGCATTTGAATCAAGCGGGAACTGGGTGACACTGCTTGAAGACGTGCAGCTCCAAGGCATGCAAATGATGCAATGTATCAAAGATACGATACGCAAAGTTCAGGTGTTCAGGTGAAGCCGTGAAGACGTGAAGCCGTGAAGCCGTGAAGACGTGGTGAAGACAGGTGAAGACGTGGTGAAGACGTGAAGACGTGAAGACGTGAAGACGTGAAGACGTGAAGACACGATACGGCAAGTTCAGGTGAAGTTCAGGTGTTCAGGTGAAGCCGTGAAGACGTGAAGACGTGAAGCCGTGAAGCCGTGGTGAAGACAGGTGAAGACGCGGTGAAGACGTGAAGACGTGAAGACGTGAAGACGTGAAGACGTGAAGACACGATACGGCAAGTTCAGGTGAAGTTCAGGTGTTCAGGTGAAGCCGTGAAGACGTGAAGCCGTGAAGCCGTGAAGACGTGGTGAAGACAGGTGAAGACGCGGTGAAGACGTGAAGACGTGAAGACGTGAAGACGTGAAGACGTGAAGACACGATACGGCAAGTTCAGGTGAAGTTCAGGTGTTCAGGTGAAGCCGTGAAGACGTGAAGCCGTGAAGCCGTGAAGACGTGGTGAAGACAGGTGAAGACGCGGTGAAGACGTGAAGACGTGAAGACGTGAAGACGTGAAGACGTGAAGACACGATACGGCAAGTTCAGGTGAAGTTCAGGTGTTCAGGTGAAGCCGTGAAGACGTGAAGCCGTGAAGCCGTGAAGACGTGGTGAAGACAGGTGAAGACGCGGTGAAGACGTGAAGACGTGAAGACGTGAAGACGTGAAGACGTGAAGACACGATACGGCAAGTTCAGGTGAAGTTCAGGTGTTCAGGTGAAGCCGTGAAGACGTGAAGCCGTGAAGCCGTGAAGACGTGGTGAAGACAGGTGAAGACGCGGTGAAGACGTGAAGACGTGAAGACGTGAAGACGTGAAGACGTGAAGACACGATACGGCAAGTTCAGGTGAAGTTCAGGTGTTCAGGTGAAGCCGTGAAGACGTGAAGCCGTGAAGCCGTGAAGACGTGGTGAAGACAGGTGAAGACGCGGTGAAGACGTGAAGACGTGAAGACGTGAAGACGTGAAGACGTGAAGACAAGTTGCAGCACTCAGCCGCAGCAGTCGCACGCAGGTAGAAACGATAATTTGTTTGAATCTGTCAAGACCCCATCGAATGTAAAACAGGTTTTTCGTAAAGAAATCCGATGTGTGGGCGGGCTTTACATAGTTGCGATTTCTGGCCTGCGATTTCTGGCCTGCGCTGGTTGTCTCTTTTATAGTGCTTCTGCCCAAGCACTACCGGCTGTAAAACAGTATACTTCTTGAAGAAATCAGTTGGGGCTTTGTTGGGCGTCACATTTGACCGGTGGGCGGAGTTTCCTGCTTCTGTGAAGGCGCCATCGAATGTAGATCAGTAGATTTTCTAAAGAAATCTGAGGTGTGGGCGGGGCCTTTATTGCTTGTGTCCATCCACCACCGGATGTAGAACAGTAGACTTATTGAAGAAAACAGTTTGGGGCTTTGTTGGGCGCCACATTTGAGCGGTGGGCGGGGTTTCTTGCTTCTGTCCAAGCACCACCGGGTGTAATACAGTAGATTTCCTATTAACATGGATGAAGAATGGGATGTGCCAGACCTGGTGGATTCGGATGCGAGTTCTGAAGCTAGTTGGGGCGTAGATTCTGACGGCTCTGACGACGACCTGCTTCACACGGAAATGGGGCCCGGCACGTCTTCCTCTCGAGCGAAGCGCAGTGGGAAGAAAGATGGCGCCCGGCTTCTCGCCTCCAAATTGAAGTCCGTTGACAAGGACATCGCCAAGGCCAGGAAGTGCGGTCCGACTTGTGGGGAGCATTGCCTCGAGAAGGTGGGCACCTTACTTACCGATACCAGGTCGTGGACTGCCTTTCGAGAGTACCTGTACAACCAAACGGACCAGCAGCGCATGGCCTCCCTTTGCGACGTGATCCGGTCGGCCGGCGTGGGCAACATCGAGGTAGAATCCCCTGCCGACGGTGGCCGTTACAAGAAGTACATCATTACCGGCCCTTTACACGTGGACGTGGTGATTGCGGGGTGCATGTACACCGTCACCGGTTGTGCATCTGCCATCCGGAAGATGGCCGGCGTTACCCGGGCGACTTGGAACAATCTGGTGGCGTCGGTCGTGTCGGCGAAAGAGTATTTCCTGACCGTGCATCCCAACGACCTAGCGACTTTCGGTGTTGGTCTGGAGCACGCACCACCTGAGCGTGATGCTCGGGGGCGTTCGGAGGTTGGCGAACACGCAGCAATGTGGATGCACGAGTTGGTGCAGCAGATCGCAGACCATGACCCGACTCATGCTGGCGTTGTCTTCATGGACGTCATGTCCATCAAGGAGATGCACGCCATGTACGTTGAAGACGTGGTGGCAGAAGCGGGGGAAGGGGCCAAGGTGCTAGGCTACAACGCATTCTACCGCATCTGGCGCACCTACTGCAAAGGCGACTACTTCCCAGGGCAGAGGAGCCCGAAGGTGGTGGTATGCCCGCACAACAAGAGCACCGGTCACTGCGCGGACTGCGTGGAACTGCGCATGCGGCGCCGCGGTGCTTCAACTGAGGCACAACGGCAGTACGTCGACAACCAAATCAAGCAGCATGTCGCTCTGGCCTGGTTTACCCGCCAGAACTATTGGTTGAGGCGCGAGCTTGCCTGCGCGATGGTGGCCGCTATGTTGACGGCCATTTTGTCGATCAACCTCGACAAGCTGGATCACGCCAAGACATACTGGCCGAAGCTGGTGGGGGGGCCCGACTCATGGGGCAGCTATGCAGGTGGCATGATGCCGTTCTCGCTCTTCTGTGCGGCCGTCCATGGGTACAAGGCGATGTGGTTCATCGTTCTCGCATGGGTCCTCATGACCGACAACCTCTCCGGCAGTGTCACCGTCACGATGCTGATGCACATCCTGGCGCAGTTGATGAGGGACCAGCCATGGAGGAGGGCGGGGCTGCCGCACATGCCCAGGTGTTTGTGCCTGCAACTGGACGGTGGGAGTGAAAACCGGAATCACACCGTCTTACTGTTTGCATGGTGGCTCGTACACGTTGGCTTCTTCGACGTCGTCGAAATGCACCGCATGCTCGTGGGCCACACGCACGCCGACCCAGATCAGAAATTCGGCGTGCTTGTGGCCTACATGAGACACGCTGTGGCGGGGGGGCCTAGCTTCGTGCACAAGTACCCAACTTTGGAGAGCTGGGTGGCGGCCATAGAAGAGGCATTCCGTCAGCCTAGTGGTGCAGCTGCGAACTGCAACTCGACCGTCCCCGCTGGCACGGAGGTCAAGGTATTGGGGGTCGCTTACGATGTCAGGAACTTTCTCACTCCGTTGCAGCGCGAGTCGTTTGCCGGTTGGTGCAGCACAGTAGATTGGATGACCGGTAGGGAGGATCAGGTTATCAAGGTCACCAGGGTGCGTGGTGATGTCGTGCAGCCTGCGTGCAGCGAGGCGCAGCCGGCGCACGGAGGGGCGGCGCCATCGGTGCGCGGCGGGGCGGCAGCGGCGGCGCAGCCGGCACGCGGCGGGGCGGGGCAGTCAGCGGGCAGCGGGGCGGCGCTGCCGGTGCGCGGCGGGGCGGGGCAGTCGACGGGCGGCGGGGCAGGGCCGTCGACGGGCGGCGGGCCAGCGGTGCTGCCGGCGCGCGCGGGCGGCGGGGCGGGGCAGTCGGCGCGCGGGGGCCAGCGGCGCTGCCGGCGCGCGTGGGCGGCGGGGCGGGGCTGTCGACGGGCGGCGGGGCGGGGCAGTCGACGGGCGGCGGGGCAGGGCCGTCGGCGTGCGGGGGGCCAGCGGTGCTGCCGGCGCGCGTGGGCGGCGGGGCGGGGCTGTCGACGGGCGGCGGGGCGGGGCAGTCGACGGGCGGCGGGGCAGGGCCGTCGGCGTGCGGGGGGCCAGCGGTGCTGCCGGCGCGCGTGGGCGGCGGGGCGGGGCTGTCGACGGGCGGCGGGGCGGGGCAGTCGGCGTGCGGGGGGCCAGCGGTGCTGCCGGCGCGCGTGGGCGGCGGGGCGGGGCTGTCGACGGGCGGCGTGGCGGGGCAGTCAGCGCGCGGGGGGCCAGCGGCGCTGCCGGCGCGCGTGGGCGGCGGGGCGGGGCTGTCGACGGGCGGCGGGGCGGGGCAGTCGACGGGCGGCGTGGCGGGGCGGTCGGCGTGCGGGGGCCAGCGGCGCTGCCGGCGCGCGTGGGCGGCGGGGCGGGGCTGTCGACGGGCGGCGGGGCGGGGCAGTCGACGGGCGGCGGGGCAGGGCGGTCGGCGTGCGGGGGGCCAGCGGCGCTGCCGGCGCGCGTGGGCGGCGGGGCGGGGCTGTCGACGGGCGGCGGGGCGGGGCAGTCGACGGGCGGCGGGGCAGGGCCGTCGGCGCGCGGGGGGCCAGCGGCGCTGCCGGCGCGCGTGGGCGGCGGGGCGGGGCTGTCGACGGGCGGCGGGGCGGGGCAGTCGACGGGCGGGGGGCCAGCGGTGCTGCCGGCGCGCGTGGGCGGCGGGGCGGGGCTGTCGACGGGCGGCGGGGCGGGGCAGTCGGCGTGCGGGGGGCCAGCGGTGCTGCCGGCGCGCGTGGGCGGCGGGGCGGGGCTGTCGACGGGCGGCGGGGCGGGGCCGTCGGCGCGCGGGGGCCAGCGGCGCTGCCGGCGCGCGTGGGCGGCGGGGCGGGGCTGTCGACGGGCGGCGTGGCGGGGCAGTCGGCGCGCGGGGGCCAGCGGCGCTGCCGGCGCGCGTGGGCGCCGGGGCGGGGCTGTCGACGGGCGGCGGGGCGGGGCAGTCGACGGGCGGCGGGGCAGGGCGGTCGGCGTGCGGGGGGCCAGCGGCGCTGCCGGCGCGCGTGGGCGGCGGGGCGGGGCTGTCAACGGGCGGCGGGGCGGGGCAGTCGACGGGCGGCGGGGCAGGGCCGTCGGCGTGCGGGGGGCCAGCGGCGCTGCCGGCGCGCGTGGGCGGCGGGCCGGCGCAGCTGGCATGCGGCGGGGCGGGGCTGTCGACGGGCGGCGGGGCGGGGCAGTCGACGGGCGGCGGGGCAGGGCGGTCGGCGTGCGGGGGGCCAGCGGCGCTGCCGGCGCGCGTGGGCGGCGGGGCGGGGCTGTCGACGGGCGGCGGGGCGGGGCAGTCGACGGGCGGCGGGGCGGGGCAGCCGGCGCGCGGCGGGCCGGAGGCGCAGCCGGCGGGCGGCGGAGCGGCACAGCCGGTGCCTGAAAAACGCGGTCGCTCAATGAAGGTGCACCACGCCGTCTTCTTCCAGGTACAGGGCAACGCAGAGACCTGGTTGTCCTACCGGACCACGGAGTCCCAAAAGACGCCGTGGCAGCCCGCGGGGACTCGACAGGAAGGCGCGCCACGGTGCGGGAAGGCGATGACACAGCCTTACAAGTTTGATGCGGAGGGGCGGCCGCTGTTTGGCGTCCGACTTGTGGATCCAGACCGCATTCCGATGTTGCAGGACACCCCAGCCTTCGCACCATTGAACATGGAGTTTCTGGGGAAGGAGCTGGAGTCGATCAAAACAAGGGTCGAGAAGTTGCCCCATGGCATCTGGCAGTGGTACTTTCCGCCCGACACCATCAAGCCAAACGAGGCCTTTTTCGCAAAAGTCCCACATGCCCCTGAGGAGGTGCCTGAGGAGTGGCGCCCTTTGCCGTGGCCATCTCGCGCGGACATCTCCGCCCTGCGTGAGCACGATGCAGCGCCTGAACCACCACCGACGCAAGAAGAGCACTTCATGGCGTTGGTCGACGCAGAGGCGGTGCGCGTCACCCCGCTGGTAGACCGAGTTCTTCATGATGGCCACACACAGCAGGAATGGGCGGCAGAAGACAGGGCCATGACAGCCAAGGTCGCTTACTTGAAGCGCATGCAAGGCGTTGAGAAAGGCTCCGCTGTTCTATACTGGCACCCTTCAGCTGGTATTCTCTGCAACTCGAAGCTCACGTGGACTCCAGTCCTCTTTGGCATCATCAAGGAGGTGGTTGCGAAGGAGGATGGCGGCCAACCTTCTATTGAGCTCTTTGTATACCGCGCTAAGCATTTGCGTGACACGTGGCACCCGTGGAACCCAGACATTGCGCAATGGCCCCATCCGCCAACCACTGCGGCGCACACGGTGATCATCACCGCGTCAGACCTCGTCTTGACACAAGTGGTGGGCAAGCGAGGTCAGCCGCCCCATGCAGTCTCCTTGGGTGCGAACAAAAAGCTCACCAAGGAGTGCCTAAAGGCGCTGAAGGAGGTGCCCTATGACGCGGAACACCCGGTCGTGAAGTGGCAAGATGCTGAATGCTCGAAGGGCATCGTCGGCATGGCGAAGGCATGCTGGGAAGGCATAAGGCTGCAGGTCAAGAGTGGCAGCCGCAACCTCGTAGGGCAAGTCGTGTGTCATTGGGCGTCGGAGCGTGTGACATCCGCGGACGGTCGCACCGAAAGCCGGGACGGCAGGTACCATGGTCGTGTCGCTGTTGTCGACACGCAAAACGACATGGTAGCCATGTACTGGGGTGCCCGTTGGGAGGAGGACGCGGTTTCTTGTGTGCCTCTCCACGAGCTGGAGGCACAGATCTGCGGGTGCCCCGGTGTGGTCGTCCCTGCGTTGCAAGCGCCGGATATCACCCTGGCCGAGGCTCGATTGCGCGAGATGGTTCCACCCAGCGACGATGTGGCGGAGAACAACAACGCAGGCGCCTCCCGGCGTCGGAAGCGAGCGCTCATCCTTGCCGATGACGATGACGACGACGACGACGACGACGACTGCTGAAGCGCGAGCAGCGGTTGTTGTCATTGAGCTGCTCATGTGCTGCTGCTGCTGCTGCTGCTGCTGTGCTGCCATGCTACTGTTGCTGCATTGCTGCCGTGCTGCTGTTGTGCTGTTGTGCTGATGTGTTGCTGCATTGCTGCCGTGCCGCTGATGTATTGCTGTCGTGCTGCTGCCGTGCTGCTGTGTTGATGCACTGCTGCATTACGGCCGTGCTGCTGAGCTACAGTTGTGCTGCTGCTGTGCTACGGTCATGCTGCTGCTGTGTTGCTGGGCTGATGTGTTGTTGCATTGATGTAGTGGCTATTGTTCCGCTACTACAATTTGCTACTGATGCCGCTGCTGGTGCTTTTTTGCATGGCAGTGCCCGCTATGTTCACACCACTGTTGCCGCGGTTGGTATCGCGTGATTTCCACCGGTTGTGCGTTGACATGTGTTACTCATGCATTTCCCGCTATATTTGGTAGCACGCGGTTTCGCGTTAGTTAGGTGCAGACAGCTGCATGTAGACAAACATCTTGTTTAAGTCGGTCAATTAACGGTTCTTGACGCATCATGGTCCAAGTCGACCGACCTGTAGGGACCAGTAGAGCAATTGTCTAGGAGAAAGAGCGTGATCGCTGCAGAAGCCGCGTGGCAGCCGTGGCTGTACCTGTAGTACGACCTGCATATATATGGATACTGTATTTGGATACTGGGTTGTTTATCAATTCTGGTTTTAATTTATTTAGTGTACCTGGTGTTGGCATGCCAACTCAGTGCTAAACTACTTTATGCACAATGATGCAACTTGATGCTATAGTGACGTGCCACGATGTAACTTTATTAACTTCACCATTAGTCATGGGGTCAATAGGATTGCTCATTATGCCATGTTAACATGAACCATGGGTTACGTAATAGTGAAAACAGTAATCATGATGCTCCACTTGAAGTCTCCAACATGGTCATGTTTGGAATTTTATTGATCATATTTACAATATATGAAAAGAGACAACAAACGTGGAAGCATGGCACGCCGAGGCCGATAATATATGTGTGAAATATGAAAAGAGACAACATCTTTGGCAAGCATGATCATATCATGCTTGCCAAACATATGAATGATATCGACCATGTCCAGAAACCATGTTTGCCAATGGTGCATTTAGGATACATTTGAAGCTGTGCAAATGTATCCTAATCCGGTAAAACCACCCGCATCATAGGCACACATATATACATGACTAAAATGCTAGGTCTCAGCTGGTATAGTGCCTGTAGTAGGCGGGCATGTACAAGGCGCGCGGTCATAACTATTCTACACTACTGAGCACTACTGTATTCCCCTAGGCTGGGGATGCTGGGGTCGCTGGGGCCGCGGTCATGGTTGAGGGGGTCGCGGTGCCAGGGCTTGTGGCCGACGTAGATGGCCGCCCCCTTCCAGTACACCGCTGGCCCGCCTTGGTCTGCCGGAGCTGGAGGTAGGTCGGCCATAGCTCCCGTCGCCGTTGTTGCTGCGCCAGGGACCTCAAGTCGTCGTTCCACGGTGAAGTGAGGATCTTCTCGAGCCGCTTGCGGCGTCTGAGAAACGAAATCTTGTCCGCTGGGCTCTCAAAGATGAGAAGAAGCGGAGGCGCCCTGCCAAGTACCCCGCGCGGGGGAGGCGGTGGGCGGTCAGCTTAATCTGACCAAGAAGGCCATGCGTGCAAGGATTTCGCTCTCAAACGCACGTGCAAGCTTCTCGGAACTGTCACCTTCCTGCCAGGATATGTGCTACATATATTCATTGAGATGATAGAATACGGAGGTGAGATAGGCATGCACATAAGGAAAAACCGAGAACTGGGAGAATAACCTGAAGAAATTAATAGTAATGCTGACACAGACATCCAAGGATCACGCCAGCGGCACAAGTACAACTAACTATACATCACAAAAACACGCAGCAACAGCGCTGCCGGGCCACCATGCAGGCCTGGAAGGAATCTAGACCGCATGGGTCGGACAAAGTCGGCCCGGGTGCGGCGGAATTAACACATTCAGCCAAGCCACGGTGCGAGTGAGGGCGAGTGACAGACGCTGCCGCACTAGAGGACCACGTGCGGGCCGACAACGGGGCGGTCATGACCCTCGAGGTCGAGGCGGTCCTTCCCAGGCGCTGGAGGCACTCGGTAGGAAAACTCCCGTGTCTTTGGGGCGCGCATGGCCCGAACTCCTCAAGGACAAAGGGGATGACCCGGTGGGGCCCACATTGCCGTAGGAGGCAAACTTGTTCGCGCTCGCGCACAGGGCAGAGCGCGGGCATCGCACAGCCGCCCTCGGAAGGATGTGGCGACCGGAAGGGCCGAGCCACGGAGACATCGATGAGAGGTGGCAACTGCCCGTCGTAGTCAGCACGGTACACATGTTCGGGCGGTGGTTCGGGTGGTAGCAGGGCGGCCCATCCGCGTCTCGCAGCACTTAATGGTGAGTGGGGAAAGACGACGCACATCGGCACATACACCACCAGCGGAGGAGAGCGGTAATGGAGATAGAGGAACCAAGTTTCTTGGCTTCTGCTGGCCCCCATGCACGGATGTGTGCGTTCCCAGTAGTATCCAGAGAAGCCTCGCAGCTGCGCGGAGCGCACCCGCCGTGATGAGAGGGTTGCGGGCAAGAAGTGGTGGCGGAGAGCCGATGGCGTAAAAGGGCCGGAACGTGTGGAACAAAGGTATGGGGGGGCGCTGCAGGAATCGCGGCACCCACGCTCCCTCAAGGGAAACGGATGTGACCAAAGCCTTCCCTGATCGTTCAAGCTCGCATGCAGACATCCAGTCGGCACAGAGATGTAGTATACCGCGTAGGTCTTTTGGTTGTCTTTATCAATGACGCAAGGGCAGGGACAGACCTAGGAACTGACGACAGTGGACACGCGGGCGTGCCCGGGGCAGGCGACGGTGGGAGGCCCTGAGGGGGCGGGACGAGGTCGCAACGCCTGCTGGATCCCCGAGGTAAGAAATCCTGCCAGCCTGCACAAGGGAAAGGGGGATGGGGGTGACCCAGGTGGGCAATGGCCGCTGACGCGCTGGG